>VNJV01018981.1:0-10114 GCA_008042635.1 Drosophila nikananu | reverse complement strand
TCTCTAATAGGCAAAAGCGGCGATATATTTTGGTACATGGTATATAACAGTCGTTCACGAACGACTGTAGCTTTCTTACTTGTTTTTTTTATTATTTTGCCTAATGTAAAATTTTTTATTTCATCTACTCTTATATATTGTTAAAATACAATTTTGTAGAATTTCGGTAATCGGAACAATCTTTAAGGGGGTATTCTAGTGTAGAAATTTGAAAAAATAAAATTTTTTTAAAAATATTTTAAAGCATAACCTTTTAGAAATGTGTCCTCAAAAAAATGAGTCGAAATTTTAAATATTTCCAGAGATATAGCTGGTTTAGTGACACGTCTTCAATACTGGCTGCCTGGAACTTTAAACTTTAAACACGATATCTCAAGTTCTATTGAGCCGATTTAGTGTGAATTTTCTCAAGACATGTCTTTATCGCATGAAAAAATAACAATTTTTAGAATACAATTTTATTTTTTCTACATTTTTTTAGTGCGAAAGCCGCAATTATTAAGTTAAATAACTAATATAATTTTTTGTTTGCTTAGGGTGCATCCCTGATGTATATTCCTTGGGCCACTGGTGCATCAAGTCGACTCGTAGGTGAATATCAATCTGATAGACACCACCTTCTCCTCTGAATGGGTCCTCCGCCCGGTACCTCCTGAAAACGTACCGGTACGGCTAATGCGAGCGGCAATTTTCCCATGAATCCCATAACCTACAGCACCTATGACTCCTCCTCCCTACCGAGACCTGGGAAAGTCTTAAAACGACCTCCCCTAAAGTCGGGGGTGTGAAGCCACCCGTGCCTTCTGGCTTTTGGTTCGCAGCTGAGGGGTTAATCCACCTGTGTCTGAACGGAGCCTTCTCAGGGCCGGGCAACCCTGGGCCGCGGCTTTGGGGCGACGCCACGGTCGACCTTCTTCAATGGCCCAAACCCCCTCTGGCCCACTGCGCTTGCCAGGTCGATCAACGCGGGCGATGGAACAAAACTACCGTGTTTCGGAACTCCCGGGAGAGGATAAACCACAAATTTTGTCGGAAGAGGACGAGGAGGAGCTGCTGAGACCTAGACTGGTCTCGGCAACTCACTTTTATCGGGAACCGATGATGAAGAGCTGCCGATGTCAAGCAAGGACATCCCGGCTCCATCGCGACTCGAGGGGAGAGCAAGTAGCACTCCCCAATCCAAACACAAAGGTGGGGCTCAGCTGGGCACCACCGAAGATAAACGACTAACACAGCTCACACATCAGCTACGAAGAGCGAGGGTCTATAGAGCCGGTTTCATCCTCGCCAAGATTGCCAAAAATGAGGCTGAGGGCAAAACAGACCCCCGAGATGCTGAAAATAAGGCCCAATTCCTTGCGGAGATCGCGGAATATGAGGCATATCGGAAGGCGAACCCGGTGGCGCTCCAGCTCTCTCAGGCGAAACGTAATCGTTCGCAAGAAGTGAGCGAAAGCGCACCTAAGAGAGCGAAGGACCCACAGGGTAAACCAAGGGCGACAACCTTCGTGAACAAGTGCGAAGAATTTTAGGGAGGTGGCCAGAGACAGTCTGGCTATGGCTCTGGTGGACGAACTTCACGACGACGGTCGTTTGCTGTCGGAGAAGTTGGAGGTGATCGAGGCCAAGTTGGTAACCGACAGGTTGGTTGCCGTGCCAACCGGCCCCATCCCCTCCTTCGACTCCTCAGACGTGGTCAGGGGCACAGGATTATCAGGTGCGACGATGGGTTTTCAAGGACCTTCCTGGCGATAAGCGACACCTGGGCTGGCCTTAAGATTAGGACCAGAGCCCGCATCTGGTTACCGAAGGGACAGACTGACCACGCAAGGGTGATCGCCTGTCTGAGGGCTCAGAACTCGGATGTCCATACAGAGGACTGGACCATCCTAAAGGCTGAGAAAGAGATGAAGTCGAGCCAGCCGTTCCTTCTTCTCATAATCAACGCTACCTGCCGCAGCTGGAAGCCAACGACAACAAGGTCCGGTACGGCATACGGAAGGCCAAGATCAAGGTCTTCCTGGCTGAGCCGGACGAGATTCTAGAGGAGGTCGCACTCGCTCTCGGGCAGCACGGAAACAAATGAAGGGGTTGAGTCTTTTTTGGATACTATTATTTGTCGTAACATTACAATATGTAACAATGGTAACACACCAACCTTCATATTTCCCAGTTCGGAAGGTTTTCAGGGTTGGGAAGAGGTCTAGCACCTCTCACCTTGCAAGTAGAATACATACAGTAAATATAAAGTCGAGAACTGGAGAGTGTCGACTCAACTCTCCTTTCTTGATCATAGATACATCTTATTTGACCTTTCGGCATCGGTAGGTAAGCCGGTACCGAGACGTAACCCCCGCAAGACTGTCTGGGATAAATTCGGCGAAATTGTCCACTCAAAGGTGAGTAACAGGAGGATAAAGGTACAATCCTGCTCAATGGCCCTCGACAAGAAAGTAGAGGACCTAACTAATATCCTTAACAACGCATTCCAAGAGACATGTAAAATTTCATTTTCAAAGAAGCAGCACCCACCACGGTGGACCAAGGAACTTAGCGACCTCAGGAAGAGAGCGCGCAAGACCTTTAACACAAGTTATGGGACCAAGAAATGGGAACCATACAAGGAAGCACAGAAAGCGTACAAACAAGTAACAAAGCTACAGTCGTTCGTGAACGACTGTTATATACCCCGCACCAAAATATATCGCCGCTCGAATTAGCTCCCGACCACCACGTGGAGGCCAATGCAATTGCAAAGGGGTAAAAAAGAGACCGAGAATGCTTGTATTTGCATATGTACATACATACATACATTTATAAGACTGAGACCCACTCTCTGTACCTTTCTAGCCATTTGGTTGCTCTCATCCTTTTTACGCTTCTCCTTTGTCATGTCTTTGACAACGATAAACAAAAGTCAGCTGATCGCGACTTTT
Source organism: Drosophila nikananu (assembly GCA_008042635.1). Lineage (NCBI taxonomy): Eukaryota > Metazoa > Arthropoda > Insecta > Diptera > Drosophilidae > Drosophila > Drosophila nikananu. The sequence continues at coordinate 7,178 of VNJV01018981.1, read as the reverse complement.
GCCTATTAGAGAAATGTAAACAAACTCGCTCTTTGCAAAACCACCAACATCTCATGCACTTGCGTGTGCAAGACAGAGAAAGAGATAACCCCTCTCTCTTTTTTGCGGACGGGAGTTAGTTTCTTGCGCTCATCAGTTTTGTTGTTGTTTTTTGGGATGCTCCTGTTGCTAGCTGCCAAAAAGAGAGCACAAAGATTTTCGGTATTGATACATGTTCTATATATGCATGCCTATGCACAAAAAGAAAGATCTATGGTAATATTTGTGGCTGCAAAACGTTTTTATTGATTTGCGGGGGAGTGGGAGGGAAATTTTTAAATCTGAAACAAACTTAATCTGCGTGCAAAACATTCCGACCTACATAGCGAATTTGGTGGCTCTAGCTCTTATAGACAGACAGACATGGCTATATCGGCTTGGCTGTTGATGCTGATCAAGAATATATATACATATATGGGGTCGGAAATGCTTCCTTCTGCCTGTTACATACATTTGCACAAAATTAATATACCTTTGTACCTACGGTACAGGGTATAAAAAGACTATAGACTCCCTATACCGGCACAACCCACGAAGACCACCGCAAAAACCACCTCGAGACCTTCAACCAAAAAAACTAACCACTTCCTTCCAACATTCCTATCAGAATACGAAATCTCGAAATTGTATTCTGACAGCTTTTCCTTCGCATCCCAGGTAATTGTGTTTACTGAGACCTGGTTAAAGCCAGATATCTTTAGCTCTGAGATTTTCAAGGGTAAGTACAAAATTTACAAAATGGACCGCCTTGTCCAGCGAGAAGGTGGAGTTTTAATTGCCGTTGACTTCTCCCTTATCTCTGAACTGGTTGCCCTTGACGATCTCACCAATATCGAATCTATTTGTTTAAAACTATCCTTTCCAGGTAGTTTTATTTACATAACATGTTCCTATGTTTCTCCATCGGCTGAAGAGCCTATATATTGGAAACACCTTTCGGCAATTTAGGCCGTTTCGAACAGGCTTTCGGATCTAGACCAACTCATAACTCTAGGGGACTTTAATATACCTGGAGCTTGTTGGTCATCAGATGGTGTGTCAAATGTCCTTCAGACTGTGTCACAGCATGCCCTTATTGATGGCCTGCTTGACACATATTTGTCTCAAGTTTACTATGTCCATAATTCTTTAAACCGCTTATTGGATCATTGTTTAGTCTCTGATCCTCTAGGTGTAGACTTTGTTAAAGTTGCTCCATTGACGCTGCCTGAAGATCCTTACCATCTTATTTTCGAAGTCACTATCGATACGGGGACGGTTGTAAAGCATAAATCGGATTGTTTAGCCACTGAAATTCGTTGTTTTCGCAAAGCTAACTTTCAAACGCTAATTACAGTAGAATCCGGTTATAACGACTCCGCTTATAGCGTCCGACCGGTTATTACGACGAAAACTTGATGGCTTGGTTGGTCCCCATACAAACTTATATGAAAGGGCCTCCGCTTAGTACGTCTCCGCTTTTAGCGACGAACCGCTTATACCGACGAGATTTTGGACAATTCAACCGGTTATTGCGACGTGCCGAAAAAAAATACAGCGAAATAATGCCAAAAAATTTAAACTACAACCGACGGTGTCACCTACATCGATGTTTCGATGTTTTTAAGAAAAAACATCGATGTATCGATACCTCGCCAATGTTTTTTTCGCTCTGGTGTGCAGACCTCATAGCCTATTCCCCGTTATGTTTCTGATTTTTTTCTGTTTGTTTCAAGTAAAAAATGTATTTAAACTTGCAATTTATTCAATTTTTCGTTTTGATTTAAAAAATAATTTGTTTTATTTTAAAAGCTATTACGAACATGGCAACCATAAAAAAAACAAAAAAAAAATGTTTTTTTGCTCCTCCCGGTTTGTGCGTCTACCGGCTATAACGACGTAAAATCGTCGGTCCCTTGAAAGTCGTTATAACCGGATTCTACTGTAATTTAATTTCTGAATTTGATCTGTACATGTGTACTGACATGGCAGCCACCGTGGACATTTTTTACAGTGCCATGAACTCCTTATTTTTTTTACTGTGGTCCGCTTACCTCCGTCTGTCTCCAGTAAACCACCTTGGTTCAATAAGGAGCTGACACGCATAAAAATATGAAGTCTAGACTTTATAATAAAACTTTTAAACTCACTGGTTCTCAAACTTTTCTTTCTAACCATCTCAGCGCTCGGTCAAAATTTACAGTGCTTAACGCTCGGTCTTATACAAATGATCTGACTCTTTGTTGTGTTCAGTTCTCACAGGACCAGAAACAGTTATATAACTTTGTTAATACCAAGCGTAAACCTATGTTGTTCTTGAATATGTTCTTTATTATATTCAAACTGCCTTCCCGAAGTTCCAAAGCAGCGAGGCTTCGAGCAAATTCTGTAACAAGCGCAGTACGAAATTGTATGGCGGACATTCATATTTTCCTGTATTGGCGGCTTGTTATTCAATTCCTGACTTTGTAAGGACACTTAATGAACATCCTACTTTTGAAGTGACTATCGATACGGGGACGGTTTTAAAGCATAATTCTAATTGTTCAAAGTTAACTTTCAAACGCTAAATAAGTTAATTTCTGAATTTGATTGGTTAAATCTGTACATGTACTGACATTTCAGCCGCCGTGGACATTTTTACAGTGCCATGAACTCCTTTTAATCCAGTATTCCGTTTACCTATCCGTCTGTCTCCAGTTAGAAAGATTAACAGGAATTATTCAAAACTTAAAACAATTTTTTATTTAATTTAAATTAATTTATTTTTGTTCAGTAAATTAGTGAACGTTTGTATGGCAGCTATATGATATAGAAAATATATATGTACATATATAATTAAATGAATTGCTCTTCGATAGTTTCACTAAAACTCAAGAACGGCTGAACGGATTTATCTTATCTTGGTCTGGAAGTGTTCGTTGAGATCTAGGAAAGGTTTAAAAGGCGAAAAAAAAAAATCATAAAAACAGCCCTTTTCCATTTCCAATACAAACGTTTTCTAAATAAAATGTAGAGTCAATTTAAATTTTATCGATTGAGGTAGTACGAAATCTGCCGGGCCAGCTAGTAGTAGATCAAATTAAAACCGAAATTCTAGAAAAATACAAAACTGAAATTTTTTTCTTCGAAATTTTCCGATCGCTCCTATGGCAGCTTTATGTTATAGATGGGCGACCTGGCCCGTTTCGACTTATATATGATATTAGTGAGAGACTAGTTTGTGTAGAAACGGACGACGGACATGGGTTCATCGACTCGACTATTAATGCTGATCGAGAATATAAATACTTTATAGGGTATACTTCGGCTTAAAATGCATTGATTTTCTGCAAATGATCGTTTTCATTATGGAATGTCCCGTAATTCATAAATTATGCGTTCTGCCTGTAAAGAGTTCTTCAGGTGTCAGCTTTGTTGCTGAATGAATAGCGTTAAGCTTAAGCTTTCTCTTTTCCAAGTGAACGGGCGTTTTTTTTTCTTGCGCTGTCGTTTTGTGTTAATTTTTGGATTAAAACAACCGGGGTTTTATTTAAATCTTCTATTTTGTGATTAATAAAGTTCCCGTTCACTTCGTGTGCATGCAGCTATTCTGTTTTGTGCATTTAATTGTTATTATTTTCACAATTTAGTTGTGCTGTCGGTGTTTGCTTTGCATTTTTACGCATTCCTCTTTGTGCCTTCCCCGTTTAGTTTGTGCCGTCGCTACAGCTAAACCTTAAGCTCGCTCCCACGCTTACCCGCTCTCTCGTTCTCCATCTCTCTCAGTGCATCTGCACTTTTCTTATCTTCATACGTAAAAGTACAGCGGTAAGTCTCTATAATGTCCGCTATTGTCTGTTTCGCTAAAACCTGTAAAATGGCTATTGCAGCTATTGATCTTACAATCGGCTGCTGGCTGTGGGAAAACATAGTGAGGCCTGTCGCGAGGTTGAAAGAGAAATTATGTCTTTTGTCAAAGGCGGTTTTAAGGAAATATTATTGAGTTTTCGTAAAACTCAAGATATGTTGTTGGCGCTGGATACTCAATTTAATAGTCTTAAGCTATTAAATGAGTCTCCTAGGCGCAAAAAAATCGCCACTGGCGGCGGACTCCCAACAGCAGCCTCTCTCGTAACAGCCCTCGACCTCAGAATCAAGTCAAAGAGTTATGAGATCGAGTGGTAAAAAGGATTCGGTACCCGAATGTGTTGCGGGAGTGTCTGTTTCCCCGGTGATTTCCGTTTTGTCCCCTGGGGGGTCTGAAATACTGACCCGTCAAAGCCCAGTCAATTTACCTGCTCAGGGTATCAGGCCCGGACTACCGGCCGTTATTGGCAATGCAGATAAGCAGTCTGCATCGCCGAAAGCCCTGATAGCTATACCACCTACGAAACACATATTTGTTTCGCGGCTCTCCCCTGCTCAGACATCTAATGATGTCATCGCCTTTATCCAAGGCAAAACTAGTGCCGAAAAAATAAAAATAAATGTGGAAAAATTCAAATTTTCTTTTGCTAGGGATATTTTATCTTTCAAAATAAATGTCCCTAATAAGCTCTTTGAAACAATATGCTCTACCAATTTCTGGCCCGAATATGTTGTCGTCAAGGAGTTCGAAGCTAAGAAAAAGAAACGGCGGCCTGTAGGAATAAGTCTTCCCAGGCCCGACCAGACCACTGTGCTCTCTACGACATCCGCTCCAAAAAACTAATAACTTCCCTCTCTATCTCCTATCAGAATGCAAGAGGCTTACGTAGTAAGCTTCCTAAACTGTATTCTGATAGTCTCTCTTTTGCATCCCAGGTTATTGTGTTCACAGAAATCTGGTTAAAGCCGGAGATTCTGAGCTCCGAAGTTTTTCCAGCTGGGTTCACGATATATCGGCTGGATCGGCCTATCAGGCGTGGAGGTGGTGTCCTCATAGCGGTTGACTCCAGTCTCGCGTCGGAATTAATAACTTTCGAGCAGTTCAACGATGTTGAATTCCTGTGTGTGAAGCTATCAGTCAATGGTAGTTCCATTTTCATTACCTGTTCCTACATTTCTCCTTTGTCGGAACTTCCTATTTATTGGAACCATCTTTCCGCTATCCAGATGGTTTCCAATCGACTTTCGGATAAGGATCATTTAGTAGTTCTTGGTGATTTTAATATCCCAGGGGCTATTTGGTCCTCAAATAATTCGACTAATTCACTCCTTACCTCCACACACCACGATTTTATTGCTGGCTTGCTCGACATTTCGCTGTCTCAAGTCAACCATGTACGAAACTCCTTAGAGCGCTTCCTTGATCTCTGTTTTGTCTTAGATCCGGCAAGAGTCAGTTTAGCCAGGGTGGCGCCTTTGACGCTTCCTGAAGATCCCTATCATCCTACTTTCGATGTGACTCTCGACATTGGGACTGACTTACTGAGCATATCTGACAGTCCAGCTTCCAGCCAGAAAAGTTATTTGTTTTCGCAAGACGGACTTTGAACGGCTGAATAACTTTATATCAGATATTAATTGGTTCGATTTATACATGTGCACTGGCATGGCTGAAGCCGTGAATATTTTATACAATACCATGAGTTCTTTTTTACTGAATGTGTTCCGATATACTATCCGCCAGCCTTAAATAAGCCTCCTTGGTTTACTAAAGAGTTGAGTCATCTTAAAACTAAAAAATCTAGGCTTTATACTAAATATAAACATTCCGGTTCTAACTCTGCCCTATCCCTTTATTTATCGGCTCGGTCAAGATTTATCGTGTTGAACGCGCAGTGTTACAATAATTATTTGACTTGTTGTAGGGTCCAGATCTCTCAGGACCCAAAACAGTTTTATAATTTTGTTAACACTAAACGTAAGCCAATTACGCATAATTCCTCGCTTTCGTTTGAAAATACAACCGTAAAAAACGATCGGGCTATTGCCGATCTGTTTGCGCAGTTTTTTCAAACCACTTACTTAACTTCCACCGACTCTAACCAGACTTATTCTTACATCATGCCCAAAACGAACATTATTTTCAGTCCTACTTTAGAGAAAGCTCTATTCCTTTAGATTTTCAACGTGTTAAGCCGGTTTATTCGCCAGGTCCCGACGGTATACCTGGCTGTGTGCTTAGGTATTGTGCCGAAGCCCTGTGCAATCCCCTTCTGAAATTGTTTACCTTGTCCTTAGAAAGCTCGCACTTTCAATTTATTTGGAAGGAATCATTTGTTATTCCTCTCCAAAAAAAGGTAGCAAATCGGATGCCAGCAACTATAGAGGAATCTCTAAGTTGTCGGCCATTCCAAAACTTTTCGAGAAAATCATAACGCCTCATTTGCAGCACCTATGCAGATCGATTATTTCTCCATGTCAGCATAGATTTTTAAAGCAAAGATCAACGACCAATCTTTTGGAGCTCACTTCCTTCCAAGTTAAGGGCTTCCATAAAAACTTTCAGACAGACGTAATCTATACTGATTTCAGTAAAGCATTTGACTCTGTTAACCAATTTCTCCTTGTTCGGAAACTCGATCTAATGGGATTTCCGGTTGATCTTCTTAGTTGGATCTCAAGTTATCTGAATGGCAGAACGCAAAAGGTCCTCTTTAAAAATTCTTTATCCAATGTTCTCAGGGTTACTTCTGGCGTCCCGCAAGGGAGCCATTTGGGTCCCCTGTTGTTTACATTATTTATTAACGACCTGCCCAAAGTTCTGATCAACTCCAGAGTACTTATTATCGCGGACGATGTCAAACTTTGCGAGCAATATAAGGACGCTTCCTGCCAATCTGATTTACAGACAGATCTTAATAATTTTCAAACATGGTGCCGCATAAACTTATTAAACCTAAACGGCTCGAAATGTAAGCTAATGACATTCTCCCGTGTCGCTCCCATGCTTGCGACTTACACGCTGAATTGCTGCTCTTTGGAAAGAATTGCTAAAGTCGATGATTTGGGTGTCCGCTTGGATCCTAAACTTGACTTTATTGATCATATTTCGTGCATGGTGAATACGGTGGTCGAAAGAATTCAATGACCCCTATGTTACAAAATCCCTATATATTTCCTTAGTTCGTTCTATCTTAGAATATGGCTTTTGCGTTTGGAGCCCTCAGTATGGGGTCCACAATAATCGCATTGAGTCAGTTCAGAAGAACTTTTTACTTTTCGCTTTAGGCGGTTTGAACTGGGATCCAAAC
>VNJV01018974.1:0-62247 GCA_008042635.1 Drosophila nikananu | reverse complement strand
TCATAACTTGGCTAAAACTCAACCGATTTCAGTCTGGTTTGGTTTTTTCTTCCTGGTTTGTATAGGAGAACATTTCTGCATTTAAATCTGGATTTCCAATTTTGAGCCCAATTTTTAAGAATTTTGACGATGGAACCCCTTAAATTTTTTTTGTGAAAAAATGGGATCACTCATGCAGAGTTTTTTGGTCATAACTTGGCTAAAACTCAACCGATTTCAGTCTGGTTTGGTTTTTTCTTCCTGGTTTGTATAGGAGAACATTTCTGCATTTAAACCTCGATTTCCAATTTTGAGCCCAATTTTTAAGAATTTTGACGATGGAACCCCTTAAATTTTTTTTGTGAAAAAATGGGATCATTACAGTCTTAAAATTTTTTTTTTTTTTGGGCAATTTAAAATTTTAGGGAACTAACTTAAATGTAATGTTTGATGCCTTAAAACTAGTTTTATATTATTTTCCTTGCGAAATAGAGTTTTACAGAATAAATGATTACCTTAAAACCATTAATACCATTTCCCAGATTTTTAGGAGAGGCTGCAACCCCTTTGCTCAGTGGGTTTCGTTTCCTTTGCTAAATCGAGTGAAAATTAAATAAAAAGAGTTGTGTGTGTGTGTGTAACCGAATAATAAAAACAATAATGTAGCGCAAATTGTGCGCGAATGAATAAAACAAAACGGAAGTGGGGCCATAAAAACTGCGTTTAAACTCGCCAAACTCACGCACACCGCACTGACGGTGGTGCGGTGGAGCTGTCAGTGGGGTCAGTGGAGGAGTAACAGAGACAACCAACGAGATGGCAGACAGAGACAGCTAGATACATTGGCTAAATATGCAGCGTCCCAGTTCAGGATGTATAACATTTTATGGGGGACAACGGAAAACTCAGGGGTTTCCTTCCGGCACACTTTTTCCACCAACTTTGTTTTCGGCCATCAGATTCCGTTGCCGCACTTTTGACCTCTTTGTTGTTGTTTTAGAAATTGTTATAGTTGTTGCCGCTGGGAGTTGAGATGGCAGTGTGACACGATAGGGGAAAATGAAAATAAAAAACATTTTAGCCACACAATTAGCTGGGCAACATAAAAAAAACAGGAGATAGGAGATAGATACTTATGTTAGTAAGTATTTACATAATTTAACCGCTTATCATTTAATGATATTTAATTAGTTTTGATCAAGGCTTTAAGATAAAACTGTTTCCATCAAAAGCTAAAATCCTATATTTAAACACCCTTTGAATCGCTGACGAATAGGCCTAACTTCGATGACTCTTTAGCCCGGGGCTCACCTGATGTTTGCCTTTAATTGACATGGGCAACGTGCCCCTTCACCCGCCTGGTTGCTCCCTATATAGCCCCCGTATGTATATATATAGTAGAAACATATGTACATACATATATAGTCCGGTCGACGGTGATTGACGAGCACTCAACTTGTTGCTGACAAAGTTGGTCCCATTCCATGGCTTAAGGACACTCTGTACTCGGGACTCGAATCACAAACGGATATCCGAGACATTCAACATGGGCATAGGGAATCTGTGAGGAAGTTGAGCAGCATCACTTGGAAAAAATTAAAACAATAAATGAAGCACTCATAATAATAAAATCAAAAACAATAATAATAATCATAAGAATACAAGTCAATGTAATAAAAATAATTCTAATAAATTTAAAAACAAAGCTTAGAAAGCATTTAAAAATATATCACCCATACTGTATCGATTTTATGCTAGAATCAATATTTAAATCGATCTTTCAAAATTCCGATATGCATATATTCATATATTTTCGAAATTATAAGAATTACCACTATTTGATCGTTAAATTTTATCGTACATTATTACCATGTATCTTTCTACATATCTATTAATTATAATTCCATTAGTGTTAAAAGTAATTATTAACCCCGTTTTTGCATTATTTTCATTTCATACTAATTTAATTTCTTTTAATTTATTACATAAACTATTTTCATTGAAATAAGTCGTAGATTTTCGCAGTGAATACGAACAACTTAAATGGTATGCCAAGAGTGCTATCGATAGAGAAACAGAAACAGAACGATAACTGAGGCTGCCATCGACTTAAAGTCCCGACTGGCTGATAGGGGCTAAAATGGTAAACACGTCGACACGACAAATTGATGAAATTGTCAATTTATTCGCACGTCGTTTGTTCATTTTTTCTCGTCCTTTATTTTTTGCTGCTCTCCCTGCCCCCCGGCCTTCGACATCAATGGAAAGGAGCAAAGGATAGCGGGATAGAGATAGCGATAGGGAGAGATACTGGCCAATAACAATAACAATAACACAGCGTTTACCACTCGAGAGTCCTGGCAGCCAATTTAGACGTAATGGCAACAAATGTCACTGGGGGAAAAAGCGGAAACGGAAGGCGGAAAGTGGAAAGTGGCCAAGTGGAGAGTGGAGAGTGGCAAGCGGAAAGCCTGGCAAGTTTTTTCCAGTTGTTTTTCACCACTTTTCAAACGGTTCAATTCACTCTCGCCTTTTGATTTCGCTCCAACGACTCTCACACAGAGAAAAGCTACAGAAAAAGCAAAAAGAAAAAGACAAAAAACCAAGGAAAGTAATCATGAAAGACACTCACTATATTCTCTCGATTTTCAGGGAGGGGAGGGGGGGGGGGGGGGCATAGACGGAAATCGTAGGCGACAGGATACAAGGACACAAACGGTTGACATGAAAGCGAACTTTAACTGGGCAAAAAAAGTTTACCCCAGCCCCTTGCAATAATTATTCCATCCCAAAGGAAATTTACACGCAAGAAACAATTCAAATACATTTTCAAAGTGATATATTTTTATAGTATATTTATCAATAAATAATACATAAAGCAAATTTACAACTTAAATCAATGAAAACTAAGAAAGCTACAATCATTTAAACCTTTTCTACACAGATTGCATATTTCGTATACCACAACAATCACTTTCAGGGAAGTTCCTTTAAATTTGCATAGAAAATTACTGAATTTTCAAGTAAATAAGAATTCATTTTTGTGGCTTATGTTTTATGCAAGCTAATAAACAATATTTACCGCCAGTTATTTGGTTTGTTTTCTGTTTATTTTTTTTTACAAGAGAACAGAAATCTGTTTGTCAAAATTCCTGCAAAAGAATGTCTGATACCCTCGACACAACACAACATCTGCAGATAAAGAAAAAGGAAAAGCGTGAAGGAAAATTCCCCGAATTAGAGGGCAAACGAAAAAAGTTGAAAAATGTTTAAGCCTCGCGGGACAGCCTGGGAAATTATTATCAAGGAGCAGGGGGAGCAAGAGAGTGGGGGAGGGATCCTTGAAGGAGGCGAAAACAATTTTCGAGCCTGTTAAGGCGATTTGTTATTGTTGCTGCCACTCGGTGTGCCACGGTGCGTATGAATAATGACAACTGCCAGTCGAAATGGCCAGCAGATGACGATGAGGGGCAGGGGGGAGACGGCACAAAACCTGGCAGGGGCAGAGGCAGAGGGATAAGGAGGGGGCGGCCTACAATGGGAGATACCTGGGAGCCTAAGCCCAAGCCTGAAATGCGTGAAGGAAAAGTGTTTACAGTTTTCGGCTCGTGTCCTTTTGTGGGAAATTCAGTTTCGGCTCTTGCCACCATTTGTGTTCGCCATTGCAAAATGTACCCTGTAAATGAACCGAGGGGTATGTGGGTTGGACAGCTATAGGGAATATATAGGAAAATATGCAATTTCAATGAATAATTTATTTAAATGCATGTCTATTGAGCTAACCTACATCTAAAATATCCGTTTATTACATGTTAAGTACATTTTTGGTACTTAAAAAATATTTGTATGAACTTTATGCATTTTTTAAGGGCTTTTTAAATCTAAAATTAAATTTTTTATATATATGGAAGCTGGAAAAAACTCCTATTATCAATATTATATTGTATAAAATATAGAATGGTCATGCAATTAATTGTTAAAATATATCTTCTTACATTGCGATATACAAATTTACGATAAATCGATATTTTGTTTAATATATCGAACTAATATATTTTGAATAGACATATAAATTAAAAAATAATTACATAAATCGTTTAATTTTTTTATATTTTGATATTTAAAATATTTATGAATACATCAAAAAACTAAATTTAATTAAATAATCTTATACGTAATGCTATATTTTTAAATACATTAAAATGCAAAAGTTTCTGCTATTTTTCAAACAATTTCGAGTTCTTTATTCAAATCGTTTTATCCCTTTTAATTTGAAATTAAAAATTGTCTCAAAGGCTTTAAATGTTGTTATATTTTATTGTTGAATTTTCTAGGGTATCCCCTAGGTCCCAACAGTCCTCCTAGCTGCCTGCCCTGTCACTTAGCTTCCTCCTTTTTTTTCGGCCTTCTTTTGTAAGCCGCTCGAGCGAGAACTCTTTCTGGCATTGGCCATGTGGCAGCCAGGACCTAGATCCGCTCCACTCCCCGTTCCCGCTCCATCCTCCACCTACATTTTCCACCCATTTTCCCAGCCCATTGTGCGTCCCTTTTGTGCCTCCTTGTGTTGATTGCATGTGATGATGGCGTTGATGCTACCATGCAATGTCACGCTCATGTCAACTGTCGGATTGTTATTGCACACACCGTCACAGGCACAGAAACAGAAACAGACAGAGACAGAGACAGAGAAAGAGGCAGACAGGCAAACAGAAAGAGAGAGGGATATGGATATATAGAGAGAGATGGGAAAGATAGAGGAAAGGACGCACCTTGAAAGGTTTTGTTATGAATCTTTAATCCCACTCCTTGACAAAACAAATATCAAAAATAAAAACCAAATTAAATCCCAAAAGCAGTCGGTAAAAATCCCAATTTAACTCGCACCCAAAAAATAAATGAAATTGAAAAATAAAAGTACAAAAAACCAGGATATAACAGGGCAAAAAAACAAGTACCAAACAAATAAAAGTCGAAACGAACCCCCGCAACAAAGTTCGATTTAGACAAACCATTCAACATCTCTCTTTCCCCGCGCCCCAAAAACATGCTAAAACATTCGTATCTCTATCTCCATGCCGCTCCATGTTCTCCTATCTCCAACTCTTTTTGGCCAACAACAGCAGCAGGAGCAGGAGCAAAGTGGAAGCTTTTATAGCTGACAGTTGGCCAGTTTGAAGTCTGTGCAGTAAATTTTGACCAAAACAAAAAAATACAGAACGAGACACTGCAATATGACTAACGGTTACAAAATGGTAAACGCTGGGTTTTCTTTTTTTGTAAAATTTATTGGGCAGCATTTTTGGGGGACATTTTATGTCCCTCCATCGTCTTGCTCTATTTTTCCTCTAAGAGTCTGTGCCAAAAATAAAAAATCAATATTAATGGGAACCACATAAACTGCAATCCGAAATCAAAGGGGTTATTCCAAAATTATATTCTATTTTTTGTTTAGAATATTTTTAAAGGCTAAATAAACCACTCACATCAATACTTGTTTATATATTTTAACATATTTTAGCAGCAACTTTAAGGTAATTCCCTAGGCAATCTTTTACAGAAACTTAAATTAAAAAATATTTATTTTTTTTTCAAGTTTCTTGATATATAAATTGATACAGAAATATTTATATTTTTTATAATATTAATTTTGGATTGAGGAATATTTATTTCAGGATCAAATTTATTTTTTATAAGCTTATCTTGAGTTCTATTTTATAGAGAAATATATAAAAAGAGTTATTTATTTATTTTTGCTTTAAAAATGTATATTTTAAAATCCTCTATTTTTTTTTTACAAAATTTCAGATTAAAGAATATATATTTGCAATTATTTATGTTCTTTTTAATATGTTGTCTTTATTAAAAATATTTTAAAATCATCTTTAAGTTCTTAATTTAGTTAATTCATTTGGGTAACACTTTCTAGAAACTTTAACCAAGTCTTATTAATTTTCCATCAAGTTATAAGATATTTTAATGTTATACAAATATATTTAATAATAGATTAAGAGACAAGTTTTAATAATTTATATTTCAAAAACTCCAATTTTTCGGTAAAGCATTTTTAAATTTAAAAAAAAATTTCGCTCATATTATTAATATTCAAAAATATTTTATATATTTAAGAAGTAAAGAATTTTGATAGGTTAATTACTTTGGGCTAGATAATTACAGACACCTAAGATCGTTCTGTTTAATTTCATTTATAATACTTTATTTATGGTCTTATTTCACAGAGAAATATTCACAGAAAATACATATTTAAAATACCCAATTTTTACCTTAGAAATTTCAAACTAAAGTATATTTCCCTTGAATTATTTGCGTTATTTTTAACTAATGACAACAACATTTTCCACTGTCCTTACACTGACTGTATCAATTTTTATTTAGTGTTTCTGTGGTTGGGGCGGCTGCTGTTAGTGGCGCATTTGAAATGTCAAAGTTTTTATGACCCGCAGCAGCAGCAGCAGCAGCAGCAGCAGCATCAGAAGCAGGGGCAATAACACCAATAATACCGACAGGACGAAACCCACAACGATTGACATTATTGACAAGACCAAACAGTTGTGTGCTTTTTTTTATTTTGTGTGTGTGTGTTCATCAACAGGACATGCCCCTCAGTGCCCCCGCTCTGTTTGCCCAGCTTGCTCCTTTGACAGTAAATTTTCAAATTGAATTTATGGTTTTTGGGGTTTTTGCCAGTGGCTCAAAGTCCTTTGCCCTTTTCCTTTTCCACCGGCTTTATGTATTTATGTTTATTTCAGTTTTATGCCATGCACTAACGCCTCTGTGGCTCAGTCCTGGAGCCTCGTTTTTATTTTATTTTATGAATCGCACGTGGTTCATTGAACCAACTTGATTAGGAAACTTTTTGGGGTTTTCCACTTTTGTGGGGGATTTGAGATTTGATGGCCGTGGCGAGTAAATTGGAACAGGTGAATATAGTAGTGGGCCTGCGGAAATTCCCAGGCTCTCTGCCTAAATAAGCCATTTGTCAGGCTTACTACCAACAACCCCCTCAGCTGCCCCCTGTTAATTACACAACTCCAATGGCAGCACATAAACTCAAAAAGGCAGGAGGAAGGGAGGAGGAGCCGGGGAAGACTGGAAAGGCTCTCGAAAAATGAAAAACAAAACGAAATCGCTGCCTTTAACACAGCAAACATTCATTTCAATTGCCCCGAGTGGCCAAAACGAATCCTGGCATCCCCCGTTGAACCCTTCTGACCCCTCCTGACTCCCTTTGACTCTTTTGCTATTAAAACTGGCGCGTTGCTGCATAAAAAATACACACATACAAACGACAAGAAAATATCCCGCCACCGGAAATGGCCATTAACTTTGGTAAAAAATTACTTAAAACTGCGACATAGTTTTCAAAAAATTGCCTACGCTTCAGGGCAAACACTTGAAAAGCTAATACCCTTTAGTTATAAATATATAGGCTTTGATAACCCAAAGGAAATCCGTATAATAAATAATAATGAAAGGTTAAGCTATGTTTTAACCTAGAAAAGGTATTTATTAATTATACATACCAAATTTTTAAAATGAAGACAAGTCAAACTGGGTTTTCACTTAGAAAAAGTATTTAATATTTACTCTTATTTTATTTTACTTTTCGACCTAATACTAACCCGTATTTATAAGCTAAGGTCAATCTTAGTGTTTTAAATTAAATCTTTTATTATTTGACTTACTTATAAATTATTATAAATATGCTTTTAGTTTTACATTTTTTAAGGTGAAACTAACCTGAAAAGGTACTTTGTGCCATTTAAATTACGCATTTCTATGGTCGTTAGGCTGCAAATTGTAAGCTATTTAATATTTCTGCAGATTGTAGTGAGCATTCTATAATTTTTGTTTATTTATATATTTGTTTTTCACTGGAAAAGGTGCTTTGCAAAATATAAATTACATTTTCCTAAAGTTCTAAAGCCTTTATAAAATATTATTATGAATGTAATAACGCTAATTTCTGGGACCCTTCAATGTAAAGCGACCCCCAAACATGCATACCCCCTCGATACCCTTTCCCGCAGGCCGTTTTTCGGTGGCAAGGGTGTAATAAAAAATTGTAAAATATTTCACAACATATTTTTGTTGGTCGCACAGTCGTCGTCGTCGTCGTCGTCGTCTCCGCTTGATGGCCTTGGTCAGCGGCAAGCGCTTTAAACAATCCACATGACCATAAATCCAGGCGCCCTGTGCCCTTCACCCGCATCCCTATGCCTGCTGCTCTTTTTTATACATAAATATATGTTTGTGTATATTTTTTTTTTTGAGGGGGACTAAGGGGTGCTGCACCGCTTTTATGACGCATCCAACGTACAACTTTTGACCACTTGGCCAGACCGCGACATTTTCATTTCCACACCGCGTTGGGGTGGGGGGGGGGGGGTGTGGAAAAGCCAGCCCCCAATCCCCCTAAAGGTCCCACCACTTGGCCCGGGATGTTGTGCAGTTTTTGCCAACGCCTAAAAGTATTCCCAACTCTGGTTTTGGCTTTGGCATTGCCTTCACTTGGCATTCCAACAGTTTTCCGTCCTATTTTTTTGTGGCCAAAGATTTTTCGTTCCGACATAACTCACAGCAGCATTCCCCCTGCAAGTACAGTAAATATCCTATCAGAGGAAGAAGTTCCGACTTCTAATTTAAATACATAAAATATATTAATAAATTATTTTCGAAAACAAAAAGAAATTGAATTTAGTAGTTAAATACCTCTGAAATAATTGCAATATTTTATTCTTAAACATTTTAAATATCAACAAATTTTTCTATTGTAAAAATATATATTTTTAGAGCTAAATGATTAAGTTAATTAATATAGATAAATAATATAGTTAATTTAATAGAGGGAAAAAAATTAATTGAATACCAAAATTAATACTTATATTTTACAATCAAGTTTTTTTCCACCAAAAATTAATTATAATAATGTCATTTTATTTTTCAATCTTATTACTATATATTATATATATAGTATATATATTATATATATATATATATTAATATTATTATTTAAATGTTTATGGTGTATATTAAAATTAATATTTATATTTATGAAACAAACATTAAACATTTTCAATCAATTGATAAATTAATTGTTTTAACATTTTTATTTATTTCGAAATATATTTCTGTTTATATTTATAATTTTATTAGTACACATATTTTCTTATTAATTTTATTACTATCAAAATTATTTAAATTGCACAAAAAATCTGCTCAAACCTTTCTCTACCTCTGAGGTGAACCCTAAAAAGTTCTCACAGTTTTTCCCTGTCAAGCTCTTTTATTGTTTATTTTCCCCACTCGTAGCGAAATGTTTACACAAAATGTGATTTTATGCCGCAAATTATTATTTATCGCTGAAAGGGATAGAGAGAGAGAGAGAGAGAGAGAGAAAGAGAGTGGTGCCGTTTCATCTCTGCCGATAATTTCGATAAAAATTTGTCATAAATTGTTTTCGGCCTTGTCGCCCGTCCAGTTTCTCTTTCGTTTCTCCGTTATTTCGTCTAAGGGTATGCAATAGAAAAATGTATAAATATAGGCGGAAATATGCAAAGTGTTCTCTATATATCTGTCTCAAGTGCTATCTCTCTCTCTATTTCCATCTCTATCTCTCTATCTCTCAATCTTTCTTTCTCTCTCTCTCTCTCTCTCTCTCAGGGCATGTATGTTTCAATGTTTCTGCTTGGACGCCTTGAGTTATGCAACAAAATAGGTTTTACTCTAATGAGAAATGCCAGGCAGAGAGAAGCAGAGAGAGAGAGAGAGAGACAGAAACAGAGAC
The DNA here is from genome assembly GCA_008042635.1 of Drosophila nikananu. Classification (NCBI taxonomy): domain Eukaryota; kingdom Metazoa; phylum Arthropoda; class Insecta; order Diptera; family Drosophilidae; genus Drosophila; species Drosophila nikananu. The sequence continues at coordinate 52,463 of VNJV01018974.1, read as the reverse complement.
AGAGAGAGACAGAAACCAAACTGCGTTAATTACAAAATGAACTGACAAACTGACAAACTGACAAAAGGAGCATTCATCATATTTCAACGCCACGCCCACAACCTGCTACTCGCCCCCGATTTTTTTTTTGACACATTTCACGGCCCATTTAACACGCTCCAAAATTTAATTTACAACTGTCAGTGGCCGCTCAAGGGTTGTGGCGTAGGGTTGTAGCAGGGGTCAAGGGTCAAGGGGTGCTGTAATTGACCAACTCGGGATGCTGCTGCTGCTGCCCCTGCCAGCTGGCCACGATTGACATTTATTTGCATTTAATTAATCTGACATTTTAAATTAACTGCACAATTCGGGCAGCTCGCCCGCTCGCTCGCATCTGTCTTGTTTAATTTTGATTTGCAACACATTAACCATCCCGCCTGGGAGGGAGGGAGCCCCGGAGCCCCTTAACCCCTGACTGTCGGCTTGGCTGGCTCTCCTCTGCCTTAACCACGTTGTGCCGGCAATTCCATTCAATTGTACGTGCCCGGGACAGGACAAGGCCCAATCTAGGCTGTCACTCAAAGGCAGCTCCACGCTCCTGGCTGCCCGTGGATTCCGCCTTTGGCCAGGTTCAGGACAGTGCAAGAAAATTCAAGTTAAAACATGTGTGCATTTTAGGGAAATTATAATTCATAAAGAACTATAAAGGAACCATTTTGTTTTTAATTATTATAAAATTCTTGAATTATTTAAAACTATAAAAAAGTAATTTAAGGAAAGAGCAAGAAGAGCAGGCGTAATTCTATTTATTTTTAATATTATACATTTTCCTTTAGGCTTTTCTTTTAAGCAGTTTGACTTCGTGACAGACAAGAATTAACTTTGAGGTTAATATAATCCCTTAAATATTCTATTTAATTAGATTCAGAGTTAATTTATTTCCCTGCTTATTTTTTAGTTCCCTAAATATTTTTTAGGTCTAACTTTAATTAATTTACAATTACATATTTTGGAAATTACCTTCCAAAGTCACCTCCTTCTGTGCACAGTGCTGGCTGGGCATGTTTAATAAAGTCAAACAGACACACTTCAGGCCACACGTTGCACGTGCAACGCTCTGCCGTCTCTTTCCCTTTGTGCCTCTGCCGTCTCTTTCGCTTTCTCTGTGTGTGATGGCGAGACAAAGTAAACTTTGGCGCGCAGACACGCGTAATTAAATGCAACAACAGAGTCGAGGTGGCAACACCTACTCCCCGGCCTCGTGTGTAATGTGTGTGTGTGTGATGTGGGTGTGTGTGTGTGTGACAATTTGCAACAAATCGTTGCGACATGCTGAATGCAGCCAACCAAGCGGTCCACGCCCACAACTGTTGACGGCAGGCGGAGGCCCAAGTTCAGGGAGGGGCAGCAAGTTTGGGGGCCAGGAGAAGGTGGAGCAGAAGGAGCAGGAGGGAGAGGAGGGGGAGGAGTAGCAGACCCATAAAGGTGGCCTTCTGGTGACCCCCAGGAGAGGGGGCAGCCACACACACACACTCCCACGAACACTTACAAAACGGACAGACACATATGCCTCTAATGCGCTTTTGTCGTGCATTGTTAACATGAGGCGAAAAGAGAGCAGGTGGGAGTACCCTAGGGGAGCAGGGGGAGTGATGGAGTGATGATGTCCAAGGGGTGGCAGGGGCAGAGACAGGCCTCATCATCGTCATCATAATCATCATCATCATCATCATCATCATCGTCATCATAGCTGTCAACACGTTGACAAAACTCAGCAGGAGACAGGTAAAGTGGAATAGGAACTGCCATAACCTCCACCTTATATATAAATATGTATATGTGTGTGTACGTTTTCCCATTTCCCATTTTCCACCCCAACCCACCATCTATGAACCTTCTCCTAGTGGCTGGCCCTGTGCCTTTTTCTGGTCACAGATGTGCTGCCACATTGACAAAGTTGTTGCCAGTTGCCAGGAGATTGAGTTGCGAAAAGGAGGCGAATCGACAGGGGAAAGCAGCTGCTTTGCATGCATTTTCCTTGGCTTCTGGAAGAGCCTCCCACCCCCTCTCAGCTCTCCCCTACCCTACCATATTTTTTTATCCATGTCTCCTTCTTTATCTACTTGACTGCAAATGTGTTGCTTCCGTCAATTTGCAAACCTTATCGGAGGCTCTCGTTGTCTCGCAGACAGCACCTTGAGAATAAGTCAGGTCACTTGAAATTAATATACATATCTAAGAAATTTATTGATGGGTTCTTGAAAACATTACCAGATAATCTTGTTAAAATATTTCTAGTACAAAATATTGATAGTATACCAGGCTAGTGAGAATTTCTTCCAGTGCACACACACGCACTGACTTAGCCGTGAGCCTGATCCCTTTGGCTGTCGCATTCGTGTCGAGGTTTTGTACAATTTCATGTTTAATTTCCATAATTTATTTATGTGTCCTTCGGTGTATAGGATTGTGTGTGTGCCGGTGTGTGTGTGTGTGTCTGTGTGAGTGTGTGCGGGCGAGTGTGTAATCGAGGGTCCTTGTGCTAGCAAGTGGGCTTAATGCCCAATCACAACTACCATCATTGCCGCCGCAGAGATAAATGCTGAATAATGATGGTCGATTAAAATCGATATGTTAATATCGATTGACTAATTTATAAGCTATCGAAATGAATCGCTTTTATATGATCATTATTGTGATTACCTTAGCCACAACATATCAATTTCAGTTATTAGATCAATATATAGATGACTGATCGATATTTCGTGGCTAGTATTGACATTTTCGATAACGATATTTTATTCGATTTTTAGCGATGTATTTAATCTCCGATTTCCTGCCTATTTACTTGCATCTCTAATGCCTAGTCACTCCGTCTAAGTACGCACACAAATAAATGCCGGCATCCATCTAGGAGCTCTATCTGTGTCCGGGCCAAAGTGTGTGTTTCTGTGGGTTCCTGTGTGTGTATGTGTGCTTGTGTGTTGGTGTGCGTGTGTAATTGGCACTCACGTAGCCATTGATTGGCAAGATTTGCTGAAAGCTCCTGAAAACCCAGAACCCCAGAGCCAAATTGAACCAAAAACCAAAGTTGGACAACCATTTATGTGGATGGGAGGATGTCTCCCCGTTTTGTGTGTGTTTAGTGTGCCCTGGGTGTGTGTGGGTATTATTTACGATTGCGTGTGGGTGTGCATCTTTGGCTGGCAAATTAGTCGAATGAGTATTCCATTTGCAAAAAGAAAATCAAAGCAGGTAAATGTACTTACCTCCATATCGTCAGGTGGAATGTTTGCAGTTGGTAAACCTGAAGCCTGAAATGGTATTGCCAGTAAATATTTACCCATGTGTGTGTTTTATTTTTCAAAGAATTGCAAACTGAATTGCTTTCAATTATAATAAACCATATAAAAATGGCTTTTAATGTGGGAAGTTATGAGTATGGTTTTTAACAAAATCTCCTTCTCGAATAGCCCATGATAGTGTTTGTAAATTGCTTAAAAAATATGCATACAACACGTAGACGTTGTATAACTATTTAAACCGAAGCCACAGGGCGTATGAGTAATATTTCCTTAGAGACAAAAATATTACTCATACGACATGTGGTTCAAAACAAATTTAAATATTTTGATTTTCGCTTATAACAACTCAAAGATAAAATGTTAGATATTTAATCAATTAAATATTATAAATATGTTACATAAAATTGTTAAAGTTCTGCTTAAATTCAATTTTTTGTTGTATACATATATTTCCTTTCGTGCTGCTATCTGGCCTTTTGTTGCCATTTTTCCTTTCATTTCATTTCGTTTTCCGTGTCTTCTGGTTGAATTTGCATGCATAAATATTTCAAAAGCGCGGCTCCAATCTCGGCCAGCACCAGTGGAAAACAAAGCGTTTGCACTTGGACTCCTTACAACAATTGCACAGGTGTGTGTGTGTGCTGCCAGGACCTCTAATATGGCATTTTCGTGGAGGGCTGAGTGGGAAATAGCGGGGCACGCTTCAAAAATGTCCGCAAATGAAAAGAAAGCTCTGCCAAAATGAAATTTTCCCAACACGCACACACACACACAACTTGGTGTTTTGTTTTGTGCGAATTTTCAATTATTTTTTACGAAGCAAACAAAAGGAAAGGAAGCCTCGAATCTTAAATACCTCGTACTACTTTGCTTACTGAAGGCTGTAGCTAAAAAATTCATATTTATATTCAAATATATATTATATCCAAATATACCCTTCGAAAGTACAGGGTATAAAAACTACAGAAAACAAAAAAAAAACTAAAAACGGACGGGGAGACACCGGAACCGGAAGGGGGCAAAAATAACATGCACTTACAGTCACGGCACTAACTGTTAATTGGCTTTCGGGCTCCAAGGGTAGGAGCAGAAGCAGGCGGTTACCCTCAAGGGGGGGGGTGGCAAGTGGGCGTGTCTCAAGTCACACGAACAACAGGATTATATGGAGTTTTCCGCGGAAGCACAGTAATCCAAAGCAGGGCAATTGTTTCAGCCATCAATCAAATCAAGGCTTTATTTAAATCATAAGACTGGCAGCGCCTTAAACAGAATATTTCTTCTCGTGTTAAATATTTTTGCTTATTTCAAATTTAAAGCTTTTCCTGGTGACAGTCCCAAGTATTTGGTAATTTATGTGTTTCTTTAATTTTCCTAGTTTTTAAACTTATAAACAAAAATGTAAGCAAAGTCATGAACACTTTTCAATTGAATTTAATGGGGAAAAAATCTAATCTAATCCTAAAAATAAACACTAAACATTGTTTATCTTAGTTTTTGGTATATACTTTTTTTCGAATTTTAATTTGCTTTTATTGTTCTTAAGTACATAATTTAATTCATCATAAATCAGAATTAAAAAGCCTTTAAAATCTTAATTTCTTTGTTTCAAGTGCAATCAGTATTCTCTTGAATGCATTCTAACTATTATGCCCTTTACTATTAGCATATCTAAGAACACAAACAAAGTTCTTTTTCTAATTTTATAAATTCCAACATATTTTTAAAAATATTTTTAATTATTTCTCACTCCCTTTAGAGCTCTCTCCCGCATTCTTAATCGCTTTAGTTGTCCCCATTTTCTCGCCACGTTCTTCCAAACCTTTAACACTAAGCCCTTTCGGTAGGGGTTGGGCTATGGGGTGGCGCCAGGGGGGCGTGTCTCATAAATACCGCCCTAAATGCGCTCACATCCGGTCCTCGACAAACTCGGAAAAGCCGGGGTCCCCGTTCTTTCGCTGGGGGAAAAGCGCGCCACCTGAAAGGCCGATGCTATCGCTCCGATCCCGAGAGTTGGGTGTCAGAAATGTGTTATTTCCAACACTATTTAATAGCGCAACAACAACAATAACAATAAAAACAACAATAACAACATCATCAACAACAACAACAACAACAGCTGCAGTGGCGGCAAAAGCAATTTCGTGTCCCCTTTCCTGCATTTCCACCACTCTTCCCCCGCGTCTTGTTCGCTTCTTCCTCTCTCATTTCCATGCAAAGAAAATTGAATTCAATTTTTCCCCCTGCCATTGTTGTTGTTATTCCTGTTTTTCCTGCTTAATGCGTTCGTTTGCCATTAACTTTCCACCATATCCTAGTTGTTGATGTTTTTGACATGTGACATCATACATACAAAAAAAAAAAATAAAAACAATTATGAAAAATTAAAATAAAACAAGGGTTTCGAAAATAAAAACATAAATAATATGAATATTATCCTAGCAAGTTATAGCGACTATAAAATACCCATTGTTTGCTTAACTTTTACTAAAATAATTAATTTGAATTCATTAAATTAAAAAAACAAAAAACCTATTTAATTTATATAAATATACTTTTATTATACATGTTATATTTAAATGGTAACAAAATTAGAATTAGCTAGTTAAATGTGGAGTTTTTTATTTGAAAATTTTAATATAGTTTTCTCCAATTAATTATCTTGTTAAGCTTGCAAAAAAAAAAAAAATTTCAATTAATGAATTAACTATTTACGCTTCAATCGTAAAAATCCGATTCTCCATTAAATAAGAAATATTTTTGAAATATATAAAAAATATATATATAAATAAATTTATACTATATTAATATTCATTGCCTACCAACTTCTTAGTTGTGAATTCTAAGGCAAGAAATATAACATTTTTAATATATTTAATCTTTAAAATGGTTTAAAAAATATGATATATTTTCTCTATAAAAAAAATTCGATTTTAAATCTTGTAGGACATTTAAGTATTCCATACAACCCCAAGCACCCAGAGAGGTGTAGGGTATAAAACAAGAAACTCATTTGCCGTCGCTCACTTCCTTTCCCACTTCACACGAAAAGCGATGAACACAAACTGAAAGTTTCACTTGTCCCCTCTCTCTTTCTTCCTTCTTTCTTTTACACTCCCTTTGCCCCATTTCCCTTTCCCTTTCCCTTGGCCATTCCCATGCCCTTTCCCCTGCAGAAGCAACAATCGCGACTTTCATTGCATTCTGTGTCAAGGATCTCTTTGCTCCATTTTAGTTTCTCTTCTCCTCATTTTTGTTTTGTCTTTAGTTTTTTACTCGCTTTTCACTCTCCCAGCCGTTGTATTGCATTTAAGGTAAGGAATTATTAGAAATGTATATCAAATATATATTTAGCATGGGAATAAAATGAATACTTCTGTGAATAAAGTATTAACCATAGAATGTTGAGAAATGTAGGTGGTTATTAATACATTTTTTAATAAATAAATATAAAATAAAACTCTCGAGGTTTGTCTTAGCCAATAAATAAGAAAATGCTGTTTTAATTATTAGAATTTAGTATAATATCTTATATTAGATTAATATATATATATATATAATATAATATGCCGCCTTTATTTTTTTTTTTATTTATTTATCACAAACTTGCACAATTAATTTGTGGAATTTTCCCTTTATTATATAAAAAAAACACACTATAAATCCCTGTTTTTCCGACTTGCATTCTAAGCAAATTTCTAAAAAATGTACCTGCCGCACAAAGGGCTTTTCTTTCCGGTTAAAGCAAATAAATTGGAAGCTCTGTTCCAATTAAGTGTAATCTGATTTTCCTAGTTTGTATTTGCATTGCCATTACGCATAATAAGAAAGTCACTGGAAACTCACCTACGAGCCCTACGAGTTGATGCCTTAACCCTCTTAGCATTATTACCACTATTTTTATTATTATTATTATTATTATTATTTGTTATTGTGGCAGGGCTGGATGGTTGTTGCTTTTAGCACTGGTTTTGTTTTGCTCCTTCTTGTTGCTGTTATGGCCATCATAAATATGCATAAAAATGTCGACTGCATTTCGCATTTTGCAGCTCCACAAATGGAACTTAACTTTTATTGCACTCTGCCCTGGCCGCTCCCTTAACACCCCAATGCCCCACTCCCCTAACACCCCCAACACCCCAATGCCCCGCTCCCTTAACACTCTAATGCCCTGCTGCTGCTCCCCCATCTCCTCTGATGTTTCCATTTAGTTTTGCTCATGTGCTCAGATAGAATCGTTGCCATATTATGATGTTATGCATAGAAATGCAGTCAAAGAGGTTTTTCGGAAGGGGAGCAGGAAATGGGAGCAGGGAGGGGTAAATATAAGGGGGGGAAATACGGGGAGAAAAATAAGGGTGGAGGAAAATGCGGAAAACGGAGCCGCCGCGAGCATTGCATGACAAACGGAGCGACATATGAAAAGTAGTTGCTAGTCAGTAAACTTGGCAAAACAAGGGAAAGGCACACAGGCACAAGCTAAAAGGTAACAGGTAACTGGCTCAGGTAAGCGCAGGTAACCGCTCTGCCCCTCTCCACCCGATTTGCATGCAAAGGAACTGCATAAGTTTGCAATTTACTCGAAAGTTTATGAACTGCCGCCTGGGGGGCAGCATTTTCTTTTACCGCTCCATTTGCCTTGTATATATTTATAGATAACGATATACGAAATTTCCAAAAAATGAAATTCCTATATGCTTATGCTCTCCATTTTCCTTTGCCCTTTGCAATTCCTTTTGTTTATTTGCATATTTCATTTTGCATATCTTTTTGTTTATGACAAGTTGGAGGGGGGAGGAAAACCTTAATATCTCAATGGAAATTATTATACGAAATTCCCATAATAAATAAATATATTTTACATGTTTTCAACAAACTTTGTAATATTTAATAAAATCATTTCATTATTTGTTTCATCCTTTCAAAACTCATTAGTTTTGCCTCTCAGCAAAATTTGAATATCTGTATAAATATTTTAAGCCGCCTGTCTCCGGCATTCAAATAATTCAATTCAACTCGAGACCGGGGGGCCCCTGCTTCTCCAATTTTCTTTTAATTTTCATTTTAATTTCCATTCTTGTTTTGTGACATTTAACAAATGGCCGCAAGATGGAGGAACTATTTGTGTGCTGGTGTGCGTACAACTAAAAGCACAATTTAAGTGGCATTTTGTTATTATTTGCAGCCTTTGTTGGTCATTCATTTTTTATTTTCCTCTCACGCCAGGATAACAGCGTGGACTGGCCATTGTCACAGAAAATTTCTTAAATGTTTTGAATATTTGATGATGGCAAAATCTCTAGCAACAATGGCCATAACCGAAAACAATGGCCGAAGGAGCCAAGAACAAGAAGCAGACTGTAAATCCTTTCGTCCTTACTGTGTGTGTGTGTGTGTGTTTGGGCATCAACAAAATATTCATAGGAATAATTTGCTTTTAATTAAGACATTCTTTTCCCCTTTGTTACGTTTTACATTTTATTTCATTTGATTTCGTTTCCATTTCCATTTCATTTTCATTTACATTTTCATTCCGATGACAATTTCCATTTCCATTTATTTAAATCGCCTGCAAGTGTCATTCGGCCAAAAAGTTGCCATGAGGACTTACAGCTCAAAATGAGCGAAATCCATTAGCATATTAAGAGTTCTGGATTATCACAGCGATTTCAAAGGGAATTATGGCGTAAAAGGTCCTTGTGAGGGGTTGGAAAATGTAATAACTTGAGGCCTTTTAATTTATTATTTAATTAAATTACAACAATTATTTGTATTCTGATTAATTCTCGATAAATATTGCCCCCACTAATTTATTTATTCTTGTTCTTATCTCTTTACAGGTAATTTTTAAAGGAAAATGCAATATTTATTAGGATCTTCCCTTTGCGACAAAGGAACTTTAAGGAAGTTTGGAGTTTTGGTAAGAACCCTCGATGACCGATTGGCGGTCATTTCGAGCGGCGGAAGTGAAAAATAATGCCACGGTGCGGCAAAGTGGCGCATTTAATATTTCCGCGCCACTAAGCCAAGTTACCGCCACCCACAAAGCACACACACACACACACACATATGCATTTGAGGGGTGTGCCACTTCATTTGCCCCGCCCCAAAATGCCGCCGTCCTTAAATTCTGTTCCCCCTTGAATGGCCTGCATTCCGCAGGTACAACATGGCGTATACGTTATGTTGAGATGAATGCATTCAAAAACTAGGGAAAAAGGTAGAATATAACGGCAAAAGATGAATTGAAAATTTCATTATAAAACTACATAAATGAAAAATTAGAATTTCATTATGAAAATGAAATACTGCTAAAATAATAATTTAATATTTATTAATTCCCACCGGATTCCAGGGTATTTCCCTAGCATTTCGCTTTGCTTTTGCTCACAGTATCACTCTCATTTCCCTTTGTTTTCCGTGGTTTTTCTTCTTGAACACTTTTTCATTTGTTGTTACACTTGCAGGAATTATTTCATACTGTAGCAATTTTTTATTATTCAAATATTAAATGGAAGCTCTGAATATGCATTCATATAAATGTATTGCTTAAAGTGGGTCTTAAATATACCTACAAATAGTTGAAAAACTTGCGAGGTAATGCCTTCCTCTTGTGCAAATTTATTCTTATAATTCTCAATTGATTTACAATTTGTTGTATTTATATTTTGTTAACTCTTGTATTTTCTGGTATTTATTGGAGAAATTACAATTACAAGAAATTACAAATTACAAGAGAATAAATTTTTTTTTTTTATTTATTTATCATTTCGGTAATTGTACTTCCACGAAAAAATCTTTCCGAATTAAAATGATTAAATTTTTGGCTTACTTTTGGTCGTTTTGAATTCAATGGCAAACTGTAAGGGTATACAAGCTTCGGCTTCGGCTTCGGCAAAGTTAGCTGCCCTCCTCGTTTATTTTCCTTGAAGTGTAACCATTCCGGTTCGTGGCTCGCATTGTTGCTACGGTTGCTGGTTCTTTGATGGGCACAAAAGGGTGCATTGTGGGGGCATTTTGCGGGCGAATGCATTCAAAATTTGGCCGTGTGCTGGTGACCCTAAATCACTGGCCACGGCTGTGCGGCCAGCGACACTTGCAGTTGACCGCCGCCAGTCGGTCGCCCCTCCCTCGGCCATTCCCACGCTTCCTTAAACCCTTTTGGCCAAGCTGCAGTCATCGATTATTAACAGCGGGCAAATGGGGGGTTAACGGAGGCGGGTTGCGGAAAATGGAGAATGGAAAATGGGGGGGAAATGGAAATGGAAAATGGTGAAAGCGTAGAGATTGGCTGAGGGCGTCAAACTCGAAGCTGGTTAAAAGTGGCGATGCAGAAAGGGGTTAACACACATTCCACATTGGCTGCGATTGACCAACGACACTCGAGGGGCTTTGCTGCAGCGCCAAGCTCCTGATTTTCCCCTCGATTTCCCCGCTATCTCGTACCGATTTCCCCCCCCCCCAATTTTCCCTTTAAACTTTAAAGTTTTGCCCCGAGTTTCTGGCCCCCGTTTTTGGCCATCAATTGCTGGCAATTAAAACCCGAATTGCATTTTCCAATAATGCCGGCATGCAACGCGTGTCCTGCCCCTCTTAACCATCCCGTTGTGCCTCGCTGATTACCCTTAACCCTTGCCAGCCCCCTCCACCTCCCCACTCCTTTCATTGTTGTTTTCGGGGGCACACACACACACACACACACACCCACACCCACAAAATGCCGGCGAAATTGTTTGGCATCGCTTTGGCCTAATGCTAATTTCGCGCCGTCTGCCACCATAAACAACATCAGGGCTGGTCACACCAACAAGCCCTGCCCTTTGACCCCTTCACCAGTTAGCCCTCCCCTAACCCCCTTTTTTGCTATCCTGCCTGTCCTGGACTCTGGAGTGCTCGTGATTTCATTTTGAACGCGCTTCAAATTCAAATTAATGCCGCACAAATGTTGCAAGGAAGCGCGAAAGAAAGGCGTAGGAAAATACATGGGGAAAATTGAGAGAGAAAGAAATACAAAACAAGCTGGTGGATAAATAAATAAGGCATATAATTATATATTATGGAAGTAGGAGTAGAGCTTTATGATTTTATTTTGTAATAAAAGTATTGATTTTAGCTAAGTTCTCCTTTTTGTTATATAGGAGTTATTGCAAATATTTTTGAAATTATTTAAGAGAGAAAGTGACAGAAAATTTAGTGTTTTTATACTATTTACCTTAACTTTTATTTATTGTTTTATTTGTCTTAACTTGACTTCCCTTCATTAAATTTCTCCTGATTTATTTCCTCTTTATTGTATATGCCTTTCTTTTATTCTTCTTAATTTTATTCCCATTTAAATTAATGTTTCCCTTAATTTGATTTTCCTTTATTTAATTTCCCTTTATTTTATTCCCCTTACTTTCATTGCAGTTAATTTAGTCCCCTCACACCCTTAATTTATTATTTTCCATATGGAATTTAAACTCCCCTTTCCGCCATGTATTCCTGACCCAATCTCAATCCGTCAATTTAGCAGCACTCCTGCTCTCCTTCCCCGGTACTTTCATTAGGCATTATCCTGCTCAAGATCAGAGCGTCAGGCTTATGAACACCACTTAAAGTTGCCTTACAAGTTTCCTTGGGGCGCAGAGCAGTGGAGAGATTCTCCTGCATTTTGTATACCAGTGATTGCATTCAGCTGCTGCTCCGTGCAAATCGAGTCAATGCCATTGTCCTCTGGGCCCCGGCACAAAGGGATTTTCGCCAAGCAACAAGGCCAACAACAATGGCCGAGAAGGGGAGGCGGGCGGCAAATGGCGGATAAGGGGGTAAGAAAGCCATAATAAAGCGGCATACAACGGCAACAACGCGAACCGAAAGAAAAGCAAACCAAGCCGTGCAAAATCCCTTTGTGTCGGCTTTAAGCCCAGAGCCGCGGGGACAAAACACAACACACAGCATTAAGGGCAATGGCAAAGCAATGGAAAATCATTTGTTTAAAGTGTAAATTGTAAATTGTAAAAATATATTTGAATGCCAAGCGGAAATGAATTATTTGAGAAGTTCGTCCGCTTGTTGTAAATATTAAGTATACGCAGGGTGGCACTGGTTGAGGAACTACTTTCATATGAGAAATAATAAATATTTGCTAATATATATCGGAAAAATACAAAAAAAAAATTAAGAAAAATTCCATAGTATTATTTAGGTATATTAATATTATTTTTTATATTTTATGTCAGGTGAAGGTGATTTCTTCTTAGTTTTCAATTATGTTTCCTCTGTTGTTTATATTTGCTTTTGGGGTTTATTTTATTGCATAGATATTAAACTTATTTTATGAATTTTCTTATTATTGTTTTAATATTTTATTATTGTGATATATATACATTTTTTTTAATATATTTTAAGAACGAGATGTGCCTCTTCCTCTCGGTTCCACATTAAAGTTTCCGTACAAGTTTTATGTTTGTTTTCTATTGCAAAAAAATCTCGACAGCAAAATTGTCTTTGATTTTTGTCCTTTTTCTTCCCCTCTCTTTCTCTCTCTCTCTATCTCCTTTTCTTTTTCCATTCCGTTTTGGAAAAGAACGTGCCTAGCAGTAGACACAGAGGCAGACGAGGGGACGAGTGGTGGAGCTGAAGGGCGCACACATTTTGGCAGGCATTAATTTCTCCCGTGTGTCACATAACGGGAATTCCCCGTCTTCCATTCTTTTTATTTTTCTTCACTCCTCCGTTTGCTTTTCTTTCTTCTCGCCAATTTTTCCCTGGACTCTTCTTCTTTTTTTGGTTAGAGCTGGTCAAATTAAAATAAAAATATAATTTACAAACTACAAAACCTTGATATGCTAATAAGCTTGTTGCTTTTTTTTTTTTAGTTGAAAGAAATTTATATATAAAAACATATTTATTGGTTAAGATTAAGGTAAAATAAACAAAAGTGTTTATTTAGTATCTACTAATTTTAAAGCATAATGTAAACAGGAAATATTATATTTCTTGGCTAAACTTCAGGGAAAGAATCAACTTAATTATTTATTAAATATTAATAAATAGTATGTAATAGATAATATATTTTATTTAAACCTAACACAAATGAACGTTATTTAAAATTTTCAATTATTACAAATTTAACAAGGTAAATTTTAATAGGTATAATTTTATTAATATAGCTGGAAATTAGCCACCTTGTCCTCACTGTGTTATGATGCTGATGCCTTGCCTTTTTTTGTTATTATTTGGATTTGTTTTTCTTGTTTGGTTTAAACTGTTTGTTATTGTTGTTCCTAGAAAGAAAAGCTAATGTTTGCTACTAGGTTCTTTTTTTCCTCAATAGTTTGTGTTGCTCTTGCCGGCAAAACGTGTTTATGGAGTCACTTTTCTCAGTTTCCCAATTTGGCTGCAATGGCACGTACATCGCAGTCAGCCTTAGTCATTTTTTTCTGTTTTCTGTTTCTTTTCTCCTGCTTGGATTAATTTTTTTTCTATTTGTTTTTAACATCATTGACTGACAGTTTGATAAACAAATTAAGGCGCAGTTTTGCAGTATTGTTAAGCACTTTCATAAGGCATTTAAGTTGCTTTATTTTGCAAATAAGCCATTGTTTATAATATATTTTTCAAACAAAAAATAATGCAACTTAAAGTTACATATTTAAATATATCTTTTAAACTTTCCTTGTTATTTAATATTAAAGAAAATATATGTAAAATATATAAGTGTTATTACTGCTTAAGATATATTTTAACTACATTATAATTCTTTTTGTAAGCTTTGGTAAATGCCTTTTGGAGTTGGTTTATGTTCGAATACATTATGACGGCTTTTAAAGTTGCGTTCGTGTCGCGAATCGCCGGGATTATTATTATTATTATTATTATTATTAATATGTGCGACTCCGGCTACGGTTCTTGGTTCTCCTGCAAACCGGATCCTGCCTGAGCGTCCTTTGAAGTACTTTTCGCGCTTGTTTTGCTCATTGAATGTGCGTAAGGTCATCAAATATAAATTGTGGATGTCTGTGTCGTCCTGTCCCAGTGTGTGTGGCGGTGTTTGGGTGTATGACCTGCAGTTGAAAGCTTAAAGCTGCGAGGGTTGCTCTTAACATGGTTCTTTATACCTTAGATTTAGTAAACTGATAAAGATTTAATTACTATCAAATTTATTAAAAGTTTTAGTTAACATTGGAGTTATGACCAATTTTGTTTTACAACAACAACACAAAAGCAATTCCTTCTTGAATAATAATAATCTATTTTCGATTCTCAAATGAAAAGTTCAACAACAACTTATAACCAATTCAACAACTCCATCGAATAATCGATTTTTGAATTACCGATGGTAAATGCAAATCAAGTAGGCTCTTCAAAATTTGTTTAGTGACCCCTATACCATATCTTAAGTGAAGAATTTCGCATACTCTAAGGTCGCCCTCTCCGTCTGTGCTCTGTTTACTTGTCCTCGTCGCTTTGCCGGTCCACACATCACAGGGATCCCTGGGAGGCAGGGATCCAGGGAGAAAGGGAGACAGGGGACACAGGACTCCGCAGGATCCATCCATTGGCTTGCTGCCGCGGTCGCATTAACCCTTCACAGCCGTCGCGGGTCGACGACGACGTCGCCCACGTCAGCGCTAAAAATAATAGGCCGCCTGTGTGCATACAAATGAGTCCCAGGACGGGCTGCACTGAGGGAAATAAGGCTTAGACTGCTTGGGAAAAGAATAATAATATTAAGTTATATTCAAGACATGAATTTTAACTTCAACTTGAAGCTTGTATTACATTCTCCATTATTTTTCAAGCACTTGCCAAGTATAAATACCAAAAAAAAAAGAAGACACACAGTTGGGTTTCTTTTTTCCAGTGTAGGCCAGCTTGGAGTTTCGGATTGGAGGTTGGCTTCGAGCATGCAATTATGCCAGCCACCCTCTCCCGGCATCACTCCTCGAAGCGTCGGAACCAGCCCCAAACCGCCACCTCCACGGACTCCTCTTTTATGGCCATGGTCTGGCGCCTGTGTGCCGAGTTTTTTCCCTGCTTTTTTATTGCAACTATTTGCATGACAGCGTATAATAATTTACTCGTTAAAAAAAAAAAAGAATCTCACTTTGGTGGCATAATTAACGGCATCTCTGCTGAAATGTTCCAACCTTTCTTTTTATTTATTTTATTTTTATTTTTGTTATTTTCTTTGGCCAAGTTGCATTTGGTTGTTGGTCTTTTTTTTTGGCTGCCGTTGTCTGTTTGTCCTCTCTCTCTCTTTTCCTTTTGACCCTTTGGCCCTTTGTGTGCAACATTTATTTGCCTATTTTTATTTGTATTTATTTAATTTATTTTGCTCCTTGGCCTTTGTTTGCCGTTTTCTGCCGCCAGGTTATGCCGCATAAATATTTAATTTATTTCCATTTATGTGCCCCAAACATAAATAAATAATTATTATGCCACTGGGCTTACTTGCGCTTTTTTCCTCTGTCACATGCATTGAAAATGCATCGTGTTTGTGTTATAGTGTTTTTTTTTTTTTCTTAACCGTTTTGTATTATTTTTCCATTGGATTTTGAAATTTATCACATTTAATACTGGAAAATTTGTCATGTGATTTAGTGTCACGAATTTATTTATAAGTTAATGCCGGAATATGCATTTTATGGCGCATTTCGCAGCGTAATTAATTATTTATTTAATATTATAAATTAATCACGAACTGCCACGGTGCGCCGCCCTCGCGTCCGTCAGCTTCCGCTTCGAATCACGTACGAGATCGCCGGCTGGTCACGAGGGGGTTAGGCGGGCTGCGGTCATCGATATATTGCTATTTTCTGGGGCATTTGTCGGCTAATCGGGGGTGTATACCGTGCGATGGCACAAATTCAATTTGCGATTGAAATAGATTTTATTTACAAATCATTAATTACCACTTTGGTTACCGATCGTTAAGAAATTCGGATTAAATCGAAGAATTTCGATAAGTTATCGCATCCTAAGCGATCATTTCATTTTGAAAAAATTCTAAAAAGTTCAGATGATTTGATATTCGATATGTTAAGTTACGTTTCATAACAAATCTTATTTCAAATATCGGTAGTGGAATGTGAATTTAATCAAAACAAAACGACAATAGTGATAATTTACGAATATCGAAAATAATAATAAATCAAAGCCTATACGATGACTTACATAAGTTAATTATTACTAAACGCTCTGTTGCGATACTCCGATTTCGATTATTTTTAACTTTGCATTTATTGAAAATGGATTAATTTTTGAAAATACATATATCTCAATAAATTTTGATTACGAAATATGAATTTTGTATTGCATATCGAATGTATCGCATGGAGTGCCACCCCTAGAAATGGGGCCATTACAACACCCACTGAAAGGCCACCCGCCCAAAGAATTTTAATGCCCTGAATGGGAAATCAAAGGCAAACATTGTAAACTGAGACGTGCCTCAATGCGAATGCCCGCAACAATTTGCCGGACATTATGACGCGGCTTCATCGTTTTCGCATTACATTTGCCGTTTTCCATTTTCCGGCTGAATGTTGCGGGTCTTTTCGAGTTTTCGTTTCCGGGCTCCTTGCCTTTTGGCATATCAGCTAAGGGTAACAACTTGGGAAGCTTCAAGGAGAAGCGTTGGACCTTTTCAATCATTAAAATAACTTAGGGCTAGTGATGTAGAAAATATCGATATAGCGATACTACTACATAATTTTAGGTGAAAGTTGATATAATAGTCGATATTTGACCAAAAGATTGAAATATAAATCGATATTTTAGCGTTGCCATGTGTGCAAGGTCGATAAATCTATTTTTTAATCAATATATTAAACCAATAGTATTGGAAAGCAAGATAAATAAGTAAAATTATATTTTTTAGTTATTTTTATTCGATATTATCGATTTTTTAAAATTAAATTCAGCATTTTTCGATGTTTTAATTATCGATATATCAAACTTATATTATATACGCGAGTTTTTTCGATTTATGTATTTACACATCCACTCAAGGCATTCCTTAATATTTTTTCATAACTACAGTTCTTAACTTTAGCTTAGAACTGCATTTTAAAGTCAATCACATAATTTGATCATAGCAAAACTATAGTTATGAAATATTTATGATACTGCTGTCATATATAACAATTTCATGTCTCAATTTTTCTTTTGGTTGTTAAATATTTTAAGGGTATAGAATATTCCGCTTTGGTTTTTATGTACTAACCATTATTTTATTCCCTTTGGGTCCGCTTCTTTTTCGGTCTCGCTTCCTTTATGACTGCCAAATGCACTCTCCACGTGACCAAACTGCCTTGGACCACCCACACACCCACACACCCACACCCACTGCCATTATTCAAAAACGAAAGAATACAAAAAAAATGCAGATATGTATGTGTGGGAGGGAGAGAGAAACGTTTTGAGTTTGAAAAGCTGTTGCCAGTTATTGTCTCGCCCTGAAATGTATGCTATATATGGAGATGGATACACTGGGTGCCCTGCCCCATAAAGCACCCCCACGTCTCCCTCGCTATCTCCTTCCCTTTTTGGCCAGCGGCACTGCCATCAATAAATAATAAATTGCCTATAAAAACTGATAAATTCATTGATGAATCTTCGCCAGAGTTGGGCTCCCGTTTCCAGTTCCCGATCCTGATCCCCTTCCCTCCTCCTCCTCTGTTTCAGTCTCTGTTTCTGGTTGTGTGACTCACATAACGCGTTTGTCTGACTGCCATATTTGCGGGCACGCCCCCTTAATCCCCCGATCCGATCCGATCCAACGCCCTCCCGCCCAGTCCGATTTACCCCTCTTTAAGTGAGTAATGGAAATTCATGGTAATAAATGTATGGAAAAGCCGTCAGAGACAAGGGAAACGGGATGGGGTGGTGTCCCTCTCTATACCCATCGCTCTGAATGCGGCTTGCATTTTTTTGAGTTTCTTTTTGGAGCCATTTACCCCGATTTTCCCTTTTCTCAGTAGCTTTTTAGCCAATACAGCCATGGTCATGGCTACACAGCAAGAATAAAATGATTACTTTTATATTTTATATATTTATTTTATGAGTAATATATAATTGCCTTTTTTATACCTACAGTATTTAAAATAAATATACATTTGTATATTTACAGGAAATAGTTATTTCGATAATATTAAAAAAAAAATTAACTGTATTTAACATTTATAAATCTTAATTGGGAATTATTTAATATTTAATATTTTAAATTGAACCTTAATGTATTACCCTTATAATTTAAAGATATTTTTAATGAGGTTTTACAGCCTTTTCTATTCGGGTTTCAAAACATTTTTAATGGAGCTTTAAAAATATTTTAAAACGATTTTTTGAAATATTTTAAAAAGGTTATTAAGCTATTATCCATGGGCTTCTAATTATATTTTAAAATATTAAAAATAATCATTAATAAAATAAGGAAAATTACTATTTTGAAGGGACTGTTTGTAATATATTTAAAAAAAAATTTCAAAGGTATATTCATTGGATTTTTAGAGCTTTTACTTATTTAAAGAAATGCTAAATAATTATTAAAATAATTTAACTTTATATTTTTCCCCTGCCCAACTTCAGTGACTTTGTGAGGGGTAAATAGTCAGCCATCTATCCATGGCTTACTTAGGAACTGAAATAGTTATTTCCATTTTGATTTGCCCCAAATCTTTCCCACTCCAAGTTTTATTTTTGCCCCAAAAATCCAAACATTGATTTATGCTTGTCTCTGCGATTTAGGACTCAACTCTAAGCCTTATGTTTGGGGCTTAAACTGGATTGAGTCCAAAAACCTGGGAAAGGGGAACTTGCAAAGGAAAAACAATGAAGTTGATGCTATATAAATTCAGGAAAACGAAAAGCTATTGGATTGTTTTCACCTGTTCGAACTTAAGAGGATTACAAATCGGTTTCATGGGCCAATACAAGTCCTAAAAGCTACTTGGAAAAGAGGTATTTAAAAGGGAAAAACGTGTGACTAAAATTGTTGGTTTTGCTTAATTCTTCGAGATATTTAAAGTTTTCTATTGCTACTTATTTAGTTTTGAATAATTGAATATTAAGTAAACTATAATATTCTTCAATTGGATTATGAAAGCCCTGAAAACTCTTAGTTTTAAGCTGGCTCCGTTTTTATTTTATCCCGAAAAATGTCTCACACTCCTCGCTTTTCCCTCCAAGCCATCAATCTATTTCATCTATTTTTGATTTACCGAAAAAGAATCTCAATCTCAGACAAACATTATTTCCTGTTGGCAAACCCAAAACCCAAAGCCATTGTTTGTGCATTTTTTCGCCGCTCTTCTTGTTGTTTTTCCCTTTGTTAAATGTAATTTTAAGTGACGTCGCCAAAGTTGAGACGTGACAAAATTACAAAATATTTTGTAAGCTCTTAAAACCGTTGACGGTGGCAAAAAGGGAGATGGCAGCAGGAGCAGCAGCAGGACATGGCCATAACATGGCCCATAACAATAAAAACAAATAGAAGCAAAGGCAACATAATACTTAATAACGTGCATTTTGATGTTGTCGCGGTTGAAGGGGGCCAAGGAATTTCCCGAATCGAAGGCGGGAAAGGGGAAAAGGACTCCGAGGACACCACCATTATCTGCTTTTTGGGGGACAAAAAGGCCATCAAAGGCGGCAGTTCGTTCGGTGTACTCGCCTCTTTTTTTTCGGTGGCTTGGACACCAAACTAAATAGTTTCCCGCTAGCCAAAAACTATTCCAAGTCCTTTCTGCTCTCCCCAACAAACTGGCAAACAAACGAAGTAGGAACAGGCAACAACATTAACGGCCAAAAGTTTGCCAAACTTGTCCTTAGACAGTGGTAACTAAATCTAGAATATTCTGGCCTAACATCAGGTTCTTTTTAACACTTGAATTTGTAAATTGTGAAGGAATTGCATAAATAGTTTTTTTTTTTTTATAAAAGAAGTAGTTTTCCCATTTTAAGGAATCATTTTTATAATAACAAAAATATTCTTAATATACCAAAAACATATATTTCAACCATTAACATATTTAAAAAATATTAAAAGCATTTTAAAATCATTACAATCATGTTACAAATATTAATATAGTTTTGAAAATGTATTTAATAGAAAACTATTATTTAATTGTCACAAACATTTTTTAATTATAAACTAAAAATCAACTTTTAGTTATTAAAAATATTTATTATCAAAGAAAAATTTAAAATATTTGCAACATTTTTAAATATGGAGAATATGATTTTAAAATGTGCAAAATAATTATAAAATATAACAACATTTTATATATTTACAATTGAAATTATATTGCCAATTTGGCAATACTAAAAACTTGTTTTAATATTTACACAAATTTTAATAACATTGAAAGCATGTTCTTAAATGTAAAATCACATTTCTTAAATATGCAAAATATTTAAAGCCATAAAATGTAAAGTTATACGAATATTTGTACATAAACTTTCCTTTCTATTTACAAAAACGAGCTCAAAAGGCTGAGAACATATAAAGAGATTAAGAAATATTAATATTATAATATTATTAATATTATTAATATTATTATTATTATTATTATTATTTGTGCAGGATAATGCAATGAAAGCTCTCCACACATACAGTACGCCGAGCAGGGGGACTCCCCCGAAATGTGAATTATTCGCTGTGACTGGGTTTTTGGGTTCGTCGTGTATTTCATTTTGCGTGTGACGACTGCTCGGAATTCAATTGCACAGCGACGGAAAAGCGGGAAAAGTGGGAAGTGGGAAGAAAGGAGGAAAATGTGCTGGGATCAGGGACTGGTGGCTGTCGACTGCGGTTTTCCTCTTATTATGGCGCAGAAGCGGCAAAAATAATTTCGGCATGAATTGCCAAACGGAGAATGCACTCACTAATTAGATGCATAATTAGACATGAAGTTTTGCGGGCTTTGAGGGGGGTTTTTTCACTCCCCCACCAAAGTCGAGGTGCTATTAAACCTGCGCGCTGAAGATTAATTGAAAGTGTTTTCCGAGTAAGGTGAAAAGCAAGCCATATTAATTTAGGACTTTGCTTTGCTCAAAGGGAACTTCAAGGGAACTTCAAGAAGACTTGTTGTAATTATACATATATATATTTTAAGCTATAGTTTTTTTGAAAAATATATTTCTTTTTATAACTATCATATTTATTGAAAACATATGTGCATGAATTATTGAAAAAATTAAACTACTTCAGGGAAAATTCTGCCATTTAGCTCAGAGAAAACTTTAAAGTTACACGTTTGTAAATATTATTATATACCTTAATTAACTTAATATTTACTGAAAAATCTCTTCAGGAATTATTTAAAAAATCAAAATCAAACTTTTCTTTCCCTTTTCATGTACAATTTTTTCCTAGTTTAACACCAAAATAAATATATAAAATAGGTAAAAGTTTGTGCTTTTAGCCAATTTAGTTGCTTTCTTCGTACTTGTTCCATTCGCTTGGCTAATTCAATTCCATTGCCTGGCTTTGCTTTGTGCCAATTCCGTTAACTTCTCTTCGAATTTGGCCTAATTGAAGTTGGGCTTCAACTTGCATCGAAGATGCGTCAGCTGATGTTGCAGTGGCAGCAGGTGCAGTCTCTCTCTTTCTATATTTTCTCTGCCTTTCTTCAGGCATTTCTCTTGGCACTTCTCTTCACTTTACCCCTGCTATCCACCTCCTGGCCGCAGAAAGTTGGGCACGTGCGGAGTGCACGTAGCCGGAAACAAATGACATTGTCAGCGCCCTGGACCCAAAAACTGAACAGGCGACGGCGACCCCTTGTCGTCTTTTCCGCACATTTCCCTTGCAACATTTTCCACCGCCCTTTCACATTTCCCGGCCAGTTTTCGCAGCCATTTTTGGCTGGTCCTGTCGAGCAGAAATCCCAGCTAAGCATTTCCGGTCGCGTTCTAGCTTGCCTGCTCCTGCTCCTGCTACTGCTCCTTTTTTCTTGGCCTCTGCTGTTGCAGCGTTTTCCTGCACTGCACACAACACACGGAGGGTGTGATGGGTGCATGTGCCAGTTGTGTGTGTGTGTGTGTGTGTGACAAGGCCATTAGCCGCGACGGCTTTGGCAGCCACAAAAGTTGAGACGCATCCTTGCAGCTGCCATTTTATGACAGTCTTTTGTTGTCTGCAGCGAAGTCTGCCTTGGCCCTTCCTCTTTTTTTACACTCCAAAAGAAGGAAATTTTAAGGAGAAAATATCTAATATATTTCATTAATTATTTATTTCTTATTTTCAAACTAAGAAATCCTTTAATATTTGGTGTAAGCTCTAAGACTTGTTGCTAGTCTCAAAATATTCCTTAACCCTTAACTTGAATTACAAATCATGTTTGAATAGTTTTAAAATAATAAAAAAAAAGATATATATAAATTCAAAATAATAATAATCATGTAAATATATTATACATATAAATGTTATTTACTTATTCAAGACTTTTTCCAAGTGCCTCCTGCAGCTGTTGCCTTATTATCCAACTTTCGAGGTCCAATCTTCGCTTAAATCAAATGACAAAACGGCAGCCGGCTGCCAATTAGTTTTTTTTTTTTTTTATTTTTTCTTGGTAAATGAAGCTGTGAACTGCCACTGATTTTCCACCGAATTTTCCTCTATTCCCCCAGGTGGCAGCTTGGCCAGCACGAGCGGCAGCGGCCTCAATGCCGAGTGTCCAACGGACTCGTTTCGGTGCAACAACGGCAAGTGCATCTCGCACCACTGGGTCTGCAATTACCAGAAGGACTGCGATGATGGCGAGGATGAGATGCAGTCATGTCGTAAGTATCACGGGCAGGCATTAAGCGGGAAAGCCGCAAAGACCACACAAAAACTGGGCCATAATTAAAATGTGGTAGTAAGGGAATATCGGGCTGGTAATTAAGTGAAGTGAAGTGAAAAAATCAAAGAAAATATTCAAGTGTTTTCGGCGGATGGAATGGATGCTTAAATCGATTTTCACTTCACTTATTATTAATTTAATTAAATGGGTGATTATTGCGTGGCCGATTATCGCGGAAATGTGTAATAAAAAAGTGCTTAAAATCTTGCACAAGACCGAAAAGGAAAGGAAGCATTTAAATATCCATAAAAGTCCAAGGGATGACAGCAAAGATCCAAATATTGCTACTGTATCGATATTTGTATTGCTATAAATCAATATTTTAACGTTGCGATAGATAAGCCATAAATCTATAAATTGTTTGGAATTGTTTTCGGAAAAAGAAACCAATAAATCAAATTAAATAATATTTTATAGGTTATAAATTAAAAATTTTCGATTTTTCAACTTAAACAAAATCGATATATGCATATTTTATTGATATTTACAGAGTCGATTTAAATAGCGATATTTTACTGTGGCAAAATTGGAAATGAAATTAATTTAAACAATATTTAATCGATATTATTTTCATAAAATCGATATTTTCTATCAGTCTTTTTACATATATTTAAAACTTCTATTAATCGATAATTATGATTTTTTCGATATTTGTTTTTCAATTTACCAAAGTGGACATTTTATAACTACACATGTACATCCTTAGAATGAACTGTATTATATTATATTTATATTATGCAGGCTTAAAGCTTAGTTCTTCTTGAAAGGCAACTAAAAACTAAATGTGATATCCAGGAAAGCACTCATCAGTGACTTATTCCGTCCGCAAAACGCGAACTTGGGAATTATAAGCTTAGTTTTGTATGATATTATATTATTAATATATTATATCCCCTGCAGCCCCACCGGAATGCGAGACGCCCCAGCTGAACTGCGGGCAGTATGTGTTCAACAAGACGTACTGCATCCCTCCGCACTATCGCTGCGATATGATCGACGACTGTGAGGATAAATCGGATGAGGCGCAGTGCAGTGAGTTCTATATACATACACTATCATATATCCTCCCCTATATATATAATTTACTACAATGCCGCGCCCAAAACGAATTCAATCTCAAGTATTCCCTGTCAGGGAAGCGTGCCTTTTCTCACTTTCAATGTAAATTTGTTGACTCCACAAATATTGGCTGCTTGCACCGAAAATCCTTTCGGTTAAATCTCTTTCCCTTTGCTCTCAAGTGGCTAAGAAGGGGAGTAACAATTTGCTTAGCAAAATGTTTACATTTTATTATGCCAATTTTATTTATGCAAATTCCAACAAATTCACATGAACCGAGGCGGGAGGCGACCGCAGCTCTTGTTTTCCCAACTATATTACACGAAGGTGCCCCCCTGTACCCAAAAAGTACACAAATATTTATCCTCTAGCCCCGAAACTTACCACATGCCAGAGGGATATCGGGGGTATAGGGGGGTCTCTGTAAAGGGATGTCTGGGAAATCCCCAAGGTAAGGGTCGCAAATTAGCGAGGAAAACTCAAGGCGAACTCAGCACAGCAACACAAATGGATCAATTTGATGTGGAGCCATAAATCTTGTTCTGCTTTTCTTCTTTTCTTTGCGGTGTGAAAGAGTGAAAGGTTAACCCTTTAGCTAGTTGTTGGGAATGCGAAAAGCCAAAGTAGCTTCTGCTGAGAGAGCCTCATGAACGGAATCGTAAATTAACTTTGGTTAACTGACAATAAAAATGGATACTCTCCAAGCAAAATGGAAAATGGAAACTCCATGGGGAAAAAGGAGTTTCGATACAGGAAGGTGGGGCATTAGAAAGGCATTACGAAGACATTAAATACCTTTTAGTGTTCTTAATTAAAGTATATTATTATGTGTTATCACATTATTATATACTTTATTCTTTGTTGAATATTTTATGAATGGTATTTAAATGTAATTGACTTATTTTCCTAGCTTAAAGTGTAAAAAAAAAAGTCAGGATAGTAATTATTTATACCTCATTTACTTTAAATTCTATTTATATCTCAATCTCTACTTAATTAAGCCAAGTATCTGAAGACCTTACTGCTATATTTGGTAATAAAATAAACCGTTTTAAACGCTTTTTATATTTAATGAAATTATCATAATTCGCCTTTTAATAATTTCCACAAATTTCCCCCTTGGCCTAATAGCCAATTTCCGGAAGTTTTCTTTTCACTTTTAACCACCAGACGGACAACCGATTAATTTAGGACCCTTGGGGCACTTGGGGGAATATTTATCGCTGATGACTTTAATAATCCGCTGACAGGACACCTTCTCCGCCCTCCTTGGATATCCTTGGGAGAGGTCTCTGTTGTCTGGTCGTTTGGCCAAAGAATTTAATGCATTTTCAACAGCTCTCGCTCGGTAGGACTTTGTATATACTTGCAGTGGTATGAAGTAGTTGAGAGTAGCCCCATTTTCTTCTGCAGCTTTGCCGCTTTTCCAGGATTTCCCTACCACCACCTACTGCTCCTCTCCCCCCCGGGCGGCATAAAGTTCAAGTGCATTCAGCCAGCAGACTGTGAGCCGCACATTTTGATTAAAAGTTTGCCTGGTGAGAATCCAAGAAAAGCGGGAAATGGGGAAATGGGGAAAGTGGAAAGCGGAAAGGGACAGCGGGGAAAGCGGGGAAAGCAAGCAGCATGTCCATGCAAATCGCCAAAAAGTGCCCGGGACTTGTAGGAGCATTTATTGCTTGTTATTTAAGATTTATGCACACTCATACACCGACAGGCAAACAAATATTTAAATATCTTTGAGGCGACCAATTTCCAAGTGTCCTTCCACAGTGCCCCCCTCTCCCCACTCCCCTCTCGCAGCCAGTCCGCATCCTTTTGTGCAAGTTTTAGCCGGCAGCTTTGACGACTCCTCCGTCTCGTTGAAACTCCGAAATCGTGAAAACGGCTAGACAAACGCCTGGCAACTTGGTCCTGGCCCTGAGCCCCTCCTTGGCACTCCTTCTAAGCCAAGCTAGAAGGCCAATTTGTCCGCCGACAGCGCTGCCAAAGCTGATCACTTGGCTATAGCCTTTTCTTGGCTTAAAAACTTGTCATAGGGTTAATTTATTTTATTTTATTTTTTATCACATATTTCCCATATTTTATTAATAACTTGTAAAGATTTCAAACAGAAAATAGGAAAACCTAGTAAATGAGCATTCCTTGAACTGATATTTATCGATATAATTTTTGTAGAAAAGTCGAAGTTTAAAGAAATCATAAATAAGCCAAAAATGCTTTCATTGTAATTCGGTGATATGTTTTGTGCATGTTTTTTCCGGGTCAACAAATCTCCATTTCATATTTTAAACCTAAAAGTTATAAATTTGTTGTGAATTTTTCACAATTTTAATGATGTAACAACCTTGAAAATTTTGAAAAAATGCATTTAAATTCTGTTTCAAAAGGACAAGGCTAGATTGACTCGGCTGTTGATGCTGATCAAGATTATAAATATTCTTTATAGGGTCGGAAATTAATATTTCCGACTTTAGCTGCACATAAAGTGCGAGATATGTCACGTTTTAACGATACTTAACAATAAATACTAACGGTATATAAAAAATGCATACATTACTTTATATGACAAGATGTTTTCATTCAAAACTATTAAATTAATCGACTTTTTAATTATGTTTAAAGTTCATTCCAAACTCTAAATGATGTCTGTTTAAAAGTAATCTACACTTAATCGAAATATTTAAAGTGTTATCGATACTTAACACTAAACACTTCCCGTATATAAAAAGCACTTTATTGTACGAAACTGAAGGTTTACATTTAATAATAACAAAATAACTTGATACATATTTATAGGCTTTGTTTTGAGACTCCAAATAATAATATTTTAGGCAGTACTCTTTTTAAACACTCATTTTCCTACTATTTTTAGCCAATTTTTTGAGTATTAAATACACAACTCTGATGCAGGCAGATGGCAGACTGAGATGGAAGACGCAACAACTTCACTCCTTTTTGGCGCAGAAAACTTTTGCCGGCACAAGATCAAGTTTAAATTTCATTTTAATTTAATAAGACGTTGCCGTAAAACGAGAAGAGAGACAGAGAGAGAGAGAGAGACAGAGGGGCTGCAGGTCCTTCTCGTCTGTCTCCCTCTCTCACTTTGTTGCACAATAATTTATCGCGCTTAAATGGCGACAAAATGTTCACTCTTATTGCGTTCTTAACAAATTTATTTTGCGTACGTGTCAACGCGTCGTCGTCCTCGTCGTCGTCTTCTGCTTGTCTCGTCTTAGTGACAGTGGGGTACCTTTTTCCCCCCCATGTTCCCTCCATTTCCCCCGGATTTTCCGACCATTTCCCACTCTGCGCGTGTCTGTGTGTGCGTATCAGTGTTTGTTTGCCTTCGCTTGCCTTTGTTTGCTTAATTTATGGCATATAAATATTAGAGCGGGCTTATTTCAACTATTTAATTACTTCAGGTGTTGTGCGAGCAGGGAGATGAATATGTGGGGTAGATGGAGGATGAGCCAGGCAGATAATCCACACACACACACATGGAGAGGTACACCCACTTCCTGCCCCACCAGATACCTTATAAATGGGGTCATGTGTGTAATTAAAATCATGGCAGATTGTTTGTATTTTGAGTTACATTTCTGGGACCTAAATCATATGTTTTCTTCAATAATTTACTCCCCCAAATTATAGCCCTAAAGATAAGGCCCAAGGCTGTAATTTAAGCTCTCATGATTTGGAATAATTTAGGGAGGAGAAAAGCAAAGTAAATCATTAACTAAAGTAAATAAAAATGTATATATATTAAATTTAGAACAAGATAAAAATGTTTAAACATTTCTTTAATATCTTAAATATTAGGATAAATTGCTAGGCTGCTTTACATATATTTCCCTTTGTTAATAATATTTATATATGTTTTACCAGCCAATTTTCGAAGTTTTAACAAGTTTTAAGTGACGAAATTTTGCTTTATTTATTTTTTTCCTTATTTATTTCCAGTGCTATTAGTTTTAAACTCATATATTCATTGCACTAGTCAAACAGCATATGTTGTATATACCCCCTTTTCGCACACTGTAGTTATATCTTACTACTTGTGTACACAAGAACACCTCCAAACTCAGCGCGAAGTAAGCGCTCCTTCACTAATAACTGTGAGAACAAATAGCGAACATCTGCTGCTGCGAAGGACACTTGGAAGTTACTGCGCTACCGTTACCTTATCACCCCGCCAACTTCCGCCTCCCACTGCCACCCGGCCACCCACTTCCGCTTTGCCGATTATTTTTGTTGCCCTCTCCGCCCCCGTTGCGGTCGCAGAAGTCAACAAGCTGAAAATGACAGGGTAGACGGGGAGAGACTGAACTTAAATATATATCGATAGAAAAAAATATATCGGATACAATATTTGAATAATTTAATAAAATATTTATTTAAATATTTTCATTATCTTACAGTTTTATCTTTTCAATTATGAAGACTGATGACAAAAACTGTTTAAAAAACTTCAAACTAAATACAAATACATTGCCGGTCTTTGAAAATATAAAATCGATACATTCGATATTTAATACTAAACCAATATCGATATACCTTTCAATGTTGTCATCTCTAATTTAAAATAAAGACTGAAGCCCTCTTCTCTGTTTACTGAAACCAGATGAACAGCCCCAAAACTGGCAGGGCAAGGGAAAAGAAAATGAGAGGAAAATGAGGGAAAAGTGATAAGGAAAGGCACAAGCGGTAGGGGAGCATTTTCCAAGCGGACATTTCGCATTTCGTTTTAATTGCAGGCAGCATCTAATGAGGCAGATACTGCCACGTAAAAAAGTGCGTAAAACCAGAGGGAGTAACGTAGAGCTTAAGCTCACCAGAATTTCCTCCTTTTTCGTATACCTGGCCCACAGGACTTAAGTGTTATGGCCACTGCCATTTCATTTAACTGTTCAGTGTTGACAGCTGCTTGAAAACAAAAAAAAAACAAAATTAAAATAAAGGGAAGACGCTAAATAAATAAATACAACTGGATTTATAAAATGATTGCAAGACGTATACGTAATTGGGAAAAGTATTAAAACATATTTATTATTATGTTATAAGATTAGCTATCTAAAGTATATACAAAATTAAAAAAGAAAGTAAATTTGTTTAGGCTTTATAAATAAATTTAAAATAAAAATTTAAAACGCAAGGTAAACAAATAAAACATAGTTTTTGAAGGTGATTTTTATAGTATAAACTTATATAAATTTTCTAAAAAACTATACATGTTTATACGAAATTGTTGCTGGCTTAATAAATTAATACAAATGAATGGTAAGAAATATTTGAAATTAGGGAAAGACAAACAATTTTCTTAATTATTTATATATGATTTTTTATTGCATAAATTATTATTATTATTATTTTTATTGTAACAACAAGTACAATGTTTGTATTTCAATTTTTAAAGCCAGAGCGAATATTAATATTTAATTAGTGGCACTTTGATTTATCAAATATAATAATATGACATTTTAATATACAAATAAATTGAACATTAAAATCAACCCTATTAATATAAATATATTAATATAATCTTTATAGCTCTTCTTAAATTTGTTCCCATTAAATATAAATATTTTTTTATATTTTTCTTTAACTGCTAATAATTACGAAATTAATAAGAAACAATTCCTTGGTGAATTCAAGTTAACAAATTACGAGAAATATTTATTTTAGATACTTTTAAGCTAAATAAAATACTTAAGCTAAATATACTGCATTTAAAACTATAGATTCTTAAAAATATATTCCTAAAATATATACATATACTTTTAGGATTTTGTTAGCCAACTTTCCAGCTCTGCTGACTGTCTCATAAACTGTCACCAGCTTCTTTTTGGGCCCTCTCTACTCCCCAGCCCCCTTTTCCTCAATTTCCCCCTCACTAACCACTTTCTCCGTCTCCGTTTGAGCTCGGTTTTTCTCTCTCTGTAGTTTTGTGAGTGGCGACGATTGCAGCTGACGTTTATTTGACTGCAGCTAAACGTGACGCTTCCAGGGGCGGGGTTTTGGTGTTTTCTGGGAGCTGGAATGGGGGGCATGGGGGCGTGGGGGCGTGGCACTTGTCGCGCGTAATTACACAACCCACCGTAAAAAAAACCCCCCCACGAAGAAAACTACTCTCTCCACTTGATGCACGCATAAAAGTCTTGGCTTGCAATAAAAGTTAATGCTGAGGAAACAGCGAAGGGAAAGAACCAGAGAACCCAATTAGAAAGTGTTTGGTTAAAACAAAAACAAGAAAAACTTAAGAACAAAAACAACAAAAAAACAGTCCGAGAAAATGCGGGGGCGATAGGTGTTGTTGTTGTTTATAAAGTGCCAACAACAAGCTTCA
Source organism: Drosophila nikananu (assembly GCA_008042635.1). NCBI lineage: Eukaryota > Metazoa > Arthropoda > Insecta > Diptera > Drosophilidae > Drosophila > Drosophila nikananu. The sequence goes on along the minus strand of VNJV01018974.1, from coordinate 21,942 downwards.
CTCACGCTCTTTTTTGGTGCAAAGTTTAGTGCCAAAAAGTTTTTGCAACCAAAATGGTGGAGCGACTGAAAAATGAAGCTTTTGTAACTAAATGGTGGGGGGTGGGGGGTGGAGGGAGTTGAAAAATAAAGAAGGGAGCTATGTACAAGGAGGGAGAGGGGTGTTAAGACTCCTAATAAAGGGGCAAGGAACTGGCACTAGTTTATGTCCTTGCCGTGAAAATTGCAATGATTGCAGCTGCAAAATCACCAACTAGCCACACCTACCTCTGCAGTCATCACGAATTGCTTTTTAGTGAAGGGAAAATCGATTAACTAAGTTTGCATATCGATAAAAGAAAGCAATTATCGATAACTAAAATATAAAAAATAACTTAAAAGCTAAACTATAGAAGCATATGGGTTTCAGCAGCCAAAAATCAAAATCACGTAAATATATAATTAAAATAAATTTAACAGTAACACTGTATAAAACTTATTTATATTTTTTAATATTTTTGATAGACAAAAAATCGATATGTTTGTTGTCTTTATGTTATGGAAAGTGAATTAAAATAAGTAAAGGCAAAGAACATTATTAAAAATAAGAATTAATATTATTTCGATCCCCAAATAGCTACAATATATAATATATATAAATATTCCCTTCGATATTGCCCGAAATTTGTGCAATTTGTTTGAGCAAAAGCCAGGCAGCTGCAGAAATTGCAACAAATTGTGGCCGTAAATCTCTTGGCCAGGCCAAAACGCCCACCAACTGCAGCGGGTCCAGGGATTAGCACTAACAAAGTTAATGTCGCAAAATCGGGAAAAGGGGGTGTGCATAGTAGGGGGGGGGGGGTCGGAAAAGCCTGAGGGGGTTGAGGAGCAGACCGTTCCCGGAGTGCGTGACACATTTTTATGATTTCGCCGAGTTGGAGTTGGTGCACAAAAAAATTTCCCTTCCGCCGCTCCACTTTGTCAATAGGAATACCCCAAGGGGACGCGAAAAACTACACAAAAATAGAGATTTATGCACTGACGTAAATAATTTTGTGGATTAGTTTTCAATTTATTGAAGGAATATACCTTGTAATAAGCAAATAAATTATTAACATATTGATTACATATTTATGCATTTATTAGGTTAATTTTAGTCATTTTTTGAATTATATATTTTATTAATTTATGGTTTCAATGGAATTAATGTACCTATTACAAAATTAGTACATTTTTTAAGGCGTATAAGTAATTAATATAACCAATAAAAGAATATGCCATAAATTTTTTTTTAATACTAACAATAATATCAAAAACATTGAAAATCTGGAACTTTGGCAGATTCAGTCAAAATATTATACAAAATAAATATAGGTAAATAATAAGTAATAAGTAATCAACTAAAATCTAGTACTAATTGCCGTCAACTCCTTATAATAATTAAGTAATTCATTAATTTCAAATACTTTTTAGTCCACGTAAAACACAACTTTATTTCCAAGTGAAATTAATAGTTTAACTTCTCCTATATATCTTATTTATATTTTAGTGTAATAATAATTTAATAAATCAAAAATACAATTTATAATTTCAATTATTTTGAAATATTTCTAAAGTATTTATTGCATTTTTTACGTTACATTTTTTTTTTTTTGGCTAGTTCTTCCCTTGATTTCATTTTTATTCTGAGAAGCGCAGCTTGATTCCTGATTGAAAAATTATATTTAAGGCTTTTGTAGTATTCCTTATTTTAAATTCTTGAAATAATAATTTATTATTTTATTTATTTTGTTGTCCTTCTAAAATATTATATGTTTTTTATTTTAGTTACGAAATTTTCTACCCTTGATTTAATTTTAGTTCTTAATTTCTGAGAAGCTAAGCTTGATAACTCATTGAAAAACTATATTTAGTCCAGTATTCCATATTATAAATTCTTTGTGTAATTATTTATAATTTCAATTATTTTGGAAACCTCGTAGCAAATTAAATTCTTTTTTTTTCCACCTAAAAATATATATTTTTCGCTACCCTCTGCCTTTGTTTCAATTTCACTTAAATTCGGAGTAGCGCACCTTGAATTCTAATTGAAATGAATATTTAAACCCTTCACCTGGTTAAATGTATATTTGATGTGATTTTTTTTTTTGTTTAGTATTTTTTATTTATAATTTTTTTGCAGTACCAAAGAGTGTCAGGGCGGGAGGGCGAGACAGACAGAGACAGAGTGGCAGTGCTACCTGCACTCGCACTCGCACCCACTGGGGGGAAGGGACGCAATGTGAGATACGCATTCCATTGTTTTGCTTGGAGAAAGTTTTGCGCTGTCGGGAATATTTATACAACTTGGCTTGTTTAACTTGCACTAATTAAGTTTGCCCTGCCACACTCGGATGCTCCCGTTGGAGCCGTTGGAGCCGCTGGAGCCGCTGGAGGAGTGCTCCAGGACCTAAACGAGGGTAGCTGGAGTCCGGAATGCGATTGCGAGTTGGTCGAGAACGACGACGAGAATGAGGAGGAGGACGAGTGATTCCAGCAGCTTAAGAAGCGGGGAGACATGCATAAAATAACCCCGTTTGCCAAGTTTATGATGTCCAGAGAGAGAGCCGGGGGAACGGGCATATAGATCAGCCAGTCGAGGATTAAACCTAGAAAGGAGATACACTTTTACAGTGCCCAAGAACAATTATTCAAAAATATATACCTATGAAAATATTTACATATTTATATATACAAAAAAATTATATTTTTAACTGCAAATTAAATTTGCTAATCATTAAGAGTTCAGTTCTTTTTAACTGAACTTTATTGTGCCTTTAAATTCATCTTTTCTTGTAATTTAGTCATTCAGAAGCTTGACTTTTCCTGTTACCTCTTTCTTGTTAACTGAATCCAACCCAAAAAAATACCCTGTACATTTTTGCGGCTTAGGAGTTGCTGGAAATATTGGAAATTATTTAAGAAATGTTAAGAAAAATAATTATAATGGTCAAAAATAATATAAATTTTACATAAGGAGCTGCTTCTTGTTTTTTATTCACTTGAAATTGTATTTTTTATTAGAAGCCTTAGTGAATAATAAATGAATTTGAATTTAATTTGTCTAGCCTTCAATTTGTAAGCATTCTCTGTTCTTGGATTTATATTATCTAACATTATTACTACTACACATTATTTTTTATTTAATAGTAATAGTTTTTTCAAGAAAGCACAGTTTAAAGTAAGAAATTAGCTTGATTTTGTAGGAATTTACATAATTTATTACCGATTGGATAGGTATTTCAAGTCGTTGATTTGTGCCTGGTTAAAGCCAATGTTCCTTTATTTTTTGTGGGGTTTTAAGGGGGAAAAGGGGAGTAAGAAGAGCAGAAGGATTAAGAGGAGAAGTGGGAGGAGTAGAAGCAGCAGGATGAGTAGGTGGAGTCCAGCAGCCCAACTACTCGATAATTTATAGCACTCTTGCCTGCCAACACACACGCTCTTGCTGGGACATACACTTTCACAGAGGCACACACAACTCAAGTGCACAATGCGGGGACGACTGGCTGACCGCCGGACAGATGGACAGATGGACGGATGAACCAATGGAGCGATGGAGCGATGGAGGGACAATCACGCCCCGACATTTGTACAGCGGCCATGCATTATGTATACGCCATGCGTGCCCAGGACCCTCCACGCCATTCCATCTGCCTCGCTCCCCAATGTCTGGCATCAAAATTTAATGTCTTTGGCAGCACAAATAGTTTTGGCCTGCCATTTTTAAGCCGCCCCCAAAATCCCACACACTCTCCCCTCTCTCTCCCTCTGGGCGTTAGATCCTGGGAAGCCTGGCAGAAGGCAGGACGACAGACGACAGGAGACAGACGACGGACGTCGGAGAACTCTGATGAACCGAGAACCAAGCACTGTCCCTGTCTTGAACAAGGGGCGCCAAGGAGCTCGAGGGGAAACCCCACAGAGCCATTGAGTTATGGGCCGACGCAGGCAGACCTTTGCCACTCCTGCGAGGAGTCAAGCAACCATTTTACTAGCTTCTCAATGCAAATGCGATTAATTATAGCAGAGGACCCGAAAATGCGCACTAATTGAGTTCAGTCATGCACAGATTATTATTATTATTATTATTATTATCTCAGGGGTGTTTGCGTCGAATTGCTGAATAATAGAGGAGAGGCCAGGGACTAGAAGGGGGCCCCAAAATATGTAATTAAAGGTTTAAGCTATAAATATTATAATAATTATAAATATTAGTTATATTAAACAATAAAGACTCCATCCATCCATCCTTTTCGTTCCCCAGCCTATCGCAAGTGCCAGCACACGGACGTCTTCTGCAATGCCCCCAGTGGAGCTGCTCCGGCGGAGGGCGCCCGCCTGGTTGGACCCTGTGTGCCCAAGGAGAAGCGCTGCGATGGCTACCTGGATTGCCGCACAGGACGCGATGAGGATGGCTGCAGCGGTGTGTCCTGTCGCCTGGATCAGTTCAGGTGTGCCAATGGGCACAAGTGCATAGATGCCGCCCTCAAGTGCAACCATCGGGACGATTGTGGTGACAATTCCGACGAGCAGGGATGCAGTAAGTGTTGTCCAAAGCCTGGGTAGAGAATCCATTTCCTTCTAGTTTTGTGATACATTTTTTGTTGTTGTGGTTTTTCCCGCAGACTTCCCACCCTGTCACCATGCCCAGTTCCGTTGCTCGAATGCCCTGTGCATTCCTTACAACTTCCACTGCGATGGCTACCACGACTGTGCGGACAAGAGTGACGAGGCCAACTGCACGGCCATCGCCTGTCCGGACAACAAGTTCCTGTGTCCTCGGGGCGGAGCCAGCGGCACGCCCAAGTGCATCCTGAAGTCACAGCTCTGCGATGGAAAGCGCGACTGCGAGGATGGCAGTGATGAGGAGACCAATTGCTGTAAGTATTCCCAGTCGAGAATTCCCATCTCTAGCCTGCCCTGGGTTTCTTCTGACTTACTTCTGACTTACGTCTGACTTACGTCTGACTTACTCCTGCCTTACTCCTGCCTTACTCCTGCCTTCCTCCTGCCTTACTCCTGCCTTCCTCCTGACCTTCCTCCTGACCTTCTTCCTGCCTTACTCCTGCCTTCCTCCTGACTTTCCTCCTGACTTACTCCTGCCTTACTCCTGCCTTACTCCTGCCTTACTCCTGCCTTACTCCTGCCTTCCTCCTGCCTTCCTCCTGCCTTCCTCCTGACCTTCCTCCTGACCTTCTTCCTGCCTTACTCCTGCCTTACTCCTGCCTTACTCCTGCCTTACTCCTGCCTTACTCCTGCCTTCCTCCTGCCTTCCTCCTGCCTTACTCCTTTCTTACTCCTGACCTTCTCTAACCTTTCACCTGCTTACTACTCTCTTCCCTTAGCCATCGCTTCCTGTCCCGCCTTGAGCTGCGAGTTCAAGTGCCGACCTTCCTTGACTGGCGGCGTCTGCTACTGCAAACCGGGCCAGTCCCTGGCCCCCGACAACCGCACCTGCGTGGACCTGGACGAGTGCGCCGAGTGGGGACACTGTGACCAGCTGTGCACCAACACCCTGGGCTCCTACACGTGCCAGTGCGCCCAGGGTTACTCCCTGATCAATGACTCCAAGTGCATTGCCCCCGATGCCAAAAACTTGCAGCTGATCTTTGCCCACGATCGAGCCATCATGAGGATGCTATCCCACGGCACCGACTCCAAGATCCTGGCCAATGCCACGGCAGCGGCGGGAGTGACCTTCCACTATGCCAGGAACACGCTCTACTGGTCGGACATCAAGACGCGGAAGGTGCAGAGTCTGCCCCTCGATCCGCAGAACAAGGCGGTGTCGCCGTTCGACCAGACGCTGCCCGGCACCTGGGCACCCGTGGCTTTGGCCGTCGACTGGGTGGGGGACAAGATCTATGTGGCGGATCTGGTGGGCCAGAAGATCGATGTCTTCGAGCTGAGTGGCCAGTGGCATGCCGTGGTCCTCGGTTCCAATCTGACCTCGCCCGCTGACCTGGCCCTGGATCCCACGGCGGGGCTGATGTTCGTGGCGGATGGCGGCCAGGTGCTGAGGGCCCACATGGATGGCACGCATGCCAGGTCGATTGTCTCGGAGGCGGCGTACAAGGCCAGCGGTGTGACGGTGGATATCATTGGCAAGCGGGTCTTCTGGTGCGACTCCCTGCTGGACTACATCGAGTCGGTGGACTATGAGGGGGCGCACAGGGTGATGGTGCTGCGGGGCCAGCAGGTGCCCAGCCCGTCGCGACTGGCGCTGTTCGAGAATAGAATCTACTGGACGGACGCCACCAAGCAGGGCATAATGTCGGTGGACAAGTTCGAGGGGCCCAGCTCCATCCAGGTGACGTACAAGGCCAAGGACATCAGGGAGCCCAAGGGCATCATCGCCGTGCATGCCCTCAGCCAGCCCAGGGTATCGAATCCGTGCGGCAACAACAACGGCGGCTGCAACCACATGTGCATCGTGACGGCCGTGAAGGGTGCCCCCACCGGACTGGGCTTCCGCTGTGCCTGCTCCACCGGCTACCAGCTGGAGACGGACCTCAAGCTCTGCAAGCCCGTGGTGGAGTTCCTCATGTACTCCCAGCAGCGGTTCATCAAGGGCAAGGTGCTGGAGCCGGTGATCGAGGGCTTCAGTGATGCCATCATGCCGGTGGTCTCCCGTCGTGCCCGCTTCGTGGGCCTGGACTTTGATGCCCGCGACGAGTTCATCTACTACTCGGACGTCCTCCAGGATGTCATCTATCGGGTGCATCGCAACGGCACGGGCCGCGAGATAGTTCTCGCCTCCCAGAACGAGGGCGTCGAGGGTCTGGCCGTTGACTGGGCCTCCAAGAATCTGTACTACATTGACTCCCGCAAGGGCACCCTCAATGTCCTGTCCACCCGGAACGTGACCCACCGTCGCACTCTGCTGAAGAACCTGAAGCGTCCCCGTGCCATTGTGGTCCATCCCAACCGCGGCTTCATCTTCTTCTCCGAGTGGGACCGACCGGCCAACATAACGAGGGCCAACACCGATGGCAGCGGCCTGCTGGTCTTCAAGAACGTGACCCTCGGCTGGCCCAATGGCCTCTCCATTGACTTCAAGGAGGACCGCGTCTACTGGTGCGACGCCCTGCTGGATCACGTCCAGCATGCCAATCTGGATGGCACGGACATCAAGACGGTGAACTCGCGCCTGGTGCGGCATCCCTTCTCGATTGTGATCCACAACGACTGGATGTACATCACGGACTGGCGGCTGGATGCCATCATCAGGCTGCACAAGCTCACCGGGGAGCAGGAGGAGATGATGGTCCGGGAGCCGCAGACCAACCGGCTGTACGGCGTCAAGGTCTACAGCCACGAGGTGCAGAGGATAGCGGACACCCAGCCCTGTCATAGGAACAATGGTGGCTGCCAGAAGATCTGCTTTGCGGTGCCCATCGGCGGAGGAGGAGGAAGTCAGAACTCCAGCTCCGGCGAGGTAACCACACAATCGCCCTCATTTGGCCGCCTGCAGGCACGCTGCTCCTGTCCCTACGGCGAGCGTTTGGCCGAGGATCAGGTGAGCTGCATGCCCGACCCCGGGGCAGAGCCACCGGTGCAACCCTGCCCCAACTCCTGGGACTTTACGTGCAACAACCAGCGGTGCATACCCAAATCCTGGGTATGCGACGGCGACGACGACTGTCTGGACAACAGCGACGAGGAGCAGAACTGCACAAGTGAGTAGACCAGCCACAGACGACTAACTAACTTTACTAACTTTACTAACTGATTTCATTCCCAGAACCCACCTGCGGCGCCAACGAGTTCCAGTGCCGTTCGGGTCGCTGCATACCCCAGAACTTCCGCTGCGACCAGGAGAACGACTGCGGCGACAACTCGGACGAGCAGGAGTGCGGCAATGTCACCTGCGGCACCTCCCAGTTCGCCTGCGCCAACGGCCGCTGCATACCGAACATGTGGAAGTGCGACAGCGAGAACGATTGCGGCGATGGCAGTGACGAGGGTGACTTCTGTGCGGAGAAGACCTGCGCCTACTTCCAGTTCACCTGTCCCCGTACCGGGCACTGCATCCCCACCAGCTGGGTGTGCGACGGCGACGACGATTGCTTTGACAAGCAGGACGAGAAGGACTGCCCCCCGATCTCCTGTCTGGCGAATCAGTTCAAGTGCGCCGATCTGAGGCAGTGCGTCGAGGAGTCGTACAAGTGCGACGGCATACCGGACTGCAACGATGGCTCCGACGAGCTGGGCTGCCCCTCGATGGGCCCCAATCAGTGCAACCTGGAGAAGCACTTCCGCTGCAAGTCCACCGGCTTCTGCATACCGATTGCCTGGCACTGTGACGGCTCCAACGACTGCTCCGACCACTCCGACGAGCAGGAGTGCGGCCAGATCACCTGTGCCCAGAACTTCTTCAAGTGCAACAACACCAACTGTGTGTTCAAGGCCTACATCTGCGACGGCAAGGACGACTGCGGCGACAACTCGGACGAGGGTGCGGAGCATGCCTGTGTCCCGCCGCCGTTCAAGTGTCCCCACGGCCAGTGGCAGTGTCCCGGCGTCTCCGAGCGGTGCGTGAACATCACCGCCGTGTGTGACGATACCCCCGACTGTCCCAACGGCTCCGACGAGGGCGAGGGCTGTGACCTGGCCGAGTGCGAGCACCAGGCGGGTCAGTGCTCCAGCTTCTGCCAGAAGACGCCCAATGGGGCGCTGTGCGTGTGCCCGCCGGGCTCGGAGATCGGCGAGGACGGCTTCACCTGCATCGATACGAACGAGTGTGATCCCCCCGGCCTCTGCTCGCAGCAGTGCACCAACACGAAGGGCTCCTACTTCTGCTCCTGCACCGACGGCTACGTCCTGGAGCCGAACAAGCACACCTGCAAGGCGGTCAACCATACCGCCGCCTTCCTGATCATCTCCAATCGCCACTCGATCCTGGTGGCCGACCTCAAGGAGCAGGGCCTGGAGCGGGTGCCCATCATTGTGGAGAATGTGGTGGCCACTGCCTCGAACATGCACACGGGCACCATTTTCTGGAGCGACATGAAGCTGAAGAAGATCTCGCGCCTGGACAGGGGCATGGAGCCGCAGGAGATCATCAACACGGGCCTGGACCTGGTCGAGGGGCTGGCCTACGACTGGATAGCCCAGAATCTGTACTGGCTGGACAGCAAGCTGAACACGATTGAGGTGTCCGCGGAGAATGGCTCGAACCGGTTGGTGCTGGTCAGGGAGAACATCACCCAGCCGAGGGGCATGTGCATTGACCCCAGTCCCGGGGCCAGATGGATCTTCTGGACGGACTGGGGCGAGAATCCGCGGGTGGAGCGCATCGGCATGGATGGCTCCATGCGCAAGACGATCATCAACACGAAGATCTACTGGCCCAACGGCCTGACCCTGGACATAGCCACCAAGCGGGTGTACTTTGCGGACTCCAAGCTGGACTTTATCGACTTCTGCTACTACAATGGCACGGGGAGACAACAGGTCCTGGCCAGCAGTCACTACCTGCTCCACCCGCACTCGCTGTCCCTGTTCGAGGACACCCTCTACTGGACGGACAGGCAGCTGAATCGCGTGCTGTCCGCCAACAAGTTCCGCGGCAAGAACCAGACCGTCGTCTCGCATCTCATAAGCCAGCCGCTGTCCATTCACGTGCACCACGCCTCCCTGCAGCCCATGTCCCCGAATCCCTGTGCCCAGGCCCACTGCCAGCACCTGTGCCTGCTGAGTCCCAAGGCCCCCGAGGGCTACTCCTGCAAGTGCAAGCCCGGCTACAAGCTGCTCAGCGAGGGCCGCTGCATCGAGGAGGAGAACCCCTTCCTGATGGTGGTCAAGGGCACCCAGATTGTGGACCTGCCGCTGAACGGTGGCGATGCCCGGGCCGGCGCCTTGGCCCCCGTCATTGGCATCGAGAGCAGCACGGGGCTGGACTTTGATCGCAAGGGCGAGACCCTGTACTGGGTGCAGGGCAGGGAAGAGGACGACGAGAACTGCACCATCTACACGACGCCCTACGGCGGCGGCAACAAGACGCTCTTCCTGGGCATCGACAACGGCATGGTGGGTGCCCCCTACACCATCGCCTTCGACTGGCTGGGCAGGAATCTGTACATCGGCAACCGTGTGGCCAGCAATATCGAGGCGGTGCGCGTGGATGGAAAACAGAAGTACCGGGCCATCATATTGGCCAACAACGGCTATCCCAACTCCGTGTCCCGGCCCAAGCAGATCGTCCTGGATCCCACCGACGGCAAGCTCTTCTGGATCGACGAGGGCGTGCTGGAGGTGCCGGTGAAAATCGGACGCGTGGACATGGACGGCAAGAATCCGATTGTGCTGCTGAAGGAGATCTCGCACCCGGAGTCCCTGGTGGTGGACATCGAGAAGAAGCTGCTGTACTACAGTGCCAGCAATCCGGGACTGATCGGTGTGATGGACTACAATGGCGACGAGCGCACCACCATCACCATGAAGGACTCGCATCCGATGGCCAAGCCCAAGAGTCTGGGCATCCTGGACCACAGGCTCTACTACCTGGATCCCCTGTACGAGCGGATCGTGCGGCTGGATCTGCCGCACGGCGACAACCCCAAGACGATTGTGGACAACGAGGCGGACCTGCGCTCGATGATGATCTACAAGAAGCGTGCCTCGATGCAGCATCCCTGCCAGACGAACAACGGCGGCTGCAAGCACCTCTGCCTGCCGGCGGTGGCTGCCACCAGGTCCTGTGCCTGCGGCATTGGCTCCCGCAAGGAGAACGAGGTGAACTGCGTCAACTACAAGACCTTTGCCGTCGTCTCCCAGCTGGACACGATCCGTGGCTACAGCCTGAGCGACAGCACCGAGGCCATGGTGCCCGTCAGCGGCCCAGGTCACCACATCCTGCACGTGGACGTGATGTTCCGGGAGCAGTGGATCTACTGGGCGGAGTACAATCGGGGCTATTGGAACGGCATCTTCAGGTCGCGACCCAACGGCACCGATATCCAGCATGTGGTTAAGGACGGCATCGGCAGCAACGGCATCCGGGGACTGACCATCGACTGGGTGGCGGGCAACATGTACTTCACCAACGTCTATCCGCACGAGAACTACGTGGAGGTCTGCTGGATGGACGGCAGCAACAGGAAGGTCCTGGTGAAGACCACCACGGATGCGCCGCGCGAACTGGCCGTGAATCCCATCAAGCGGCTGCTCTACTGGATCGACTACGGGCAGCATCCCAGGATTGGCAAGGCGCTGCTCGACGGCAGCAAGTGGACACCGCTGGTCACCTCGGGCATCCTGATGCCCAAGGATCTCACCATCGACATGCAGACCCACGACATCTTCTGGGTCGACTCCAAGCTGGACACCATCCAGAAGATCTCCTACAATGGGGTCAACCGCAAGGTCATCCGCCGGGATCTGCCCAATCCCATGGGCATTGCCATCTACCTGAACGATGTCTACTGGGTGGACAGGAACCTGATGACGGTCTTCAAGGCCTCCAAGCTGAATGCCAACGAGTCGGCGGTCCGCGTGCGTACGAACCTGGAGAAGCTGCGCGACATTGCCATCTACAACATCAACAATCAGCCGCAGGACGATGCCAATCCGTGTGCCCACCTGGGCAACGGCGGGTGCGACCAGCTGTGCTTCAGCTTCCCGCCGGAGGGCGGGGCCACCGGCCCATCGGGCCGCAACTTCCGCTGCGACTGCGCCACCGGAAAGCTGAGTGCCGACGAGCGGAAGTGCGAGACGGTGAACGAGTATCTGGTGTTCGCCACCAGAACCGAGATCCGGGCCGTTAACCTCGATCCCCATTCCACGGAGGTGCCCTTCACGCCGCTGACCAACCTCACGAACGTGGTGGGCCTGGACTTTGACTTTGCCGACAACCGGATGCTGTACACCCAGATCCGTCCCTGGGCGAAGATCGCCTACACGAAGGCGAACAAGCCGAGCCACGACGACATCAGTGTGGTGCTCAACAAGGGCATCAATCCCGAGGGCATTGCCTACGACTGGACCCAGCAGAAGATCTACTGGACGGACAGCTCGAACAACTCGATCTACGCGATGAACCTCGACGGCAGCGAGCTGGTGATGATCGCCCGCGTGGAGCGGCCGCGCGCCATCGTCCTCGACCCGTGCAACGGCACCCTCTTCTTCACGGACTGGGGCCGGTTCGGTACCTCCGGCAAGATATTCCGCACCACCATGGCCGGCTCCCAGAAGCGGGCCATTGTGGACAAGGACCTGTCGCAGCCCAGCGGCCTGGCCATCGACTACGACGAGCGGCGGCTGTACTGGACGGACGCGGTGCGGGAGAAGATCGAGCGGTCCGATCTGGATGGCCAGAACCGGGAGCTTCTGGTGGCAGCCACCATCTATCCGTTTGCCATAACCGTGTTTAGGAACTACATCTACTGGACGGACCTCCAGCTGCGCGGCGTTTATCGGGCCGAGAAGCACACCGGCGCCAATATGGTGGAGATGGTGAAGCGGCTGGAGGACTCGCCGCGGGACATTCGCATCTACAGTGCGGATCGGCAGAAGTGCAATGTGAATCCCTGCCGGATCCAGAACGGCGGCTGCGCCCAGAGCTGCCATCCGGCGCCCCATGGCAAGGCGGAGTGCAAGTGCGACGACAACACCAAGGTGGTCAACGAGGGCAGGATGTGCGCGCCGAGGAACAACACCTGCGAGGCCAGCAAGTTCTACTGCAAGAACGGCCGGTGCATCTCACGGATGTGGTCCTGCGACGGCGACGACGACTGCGGGGACAACTCCGACGAGGATATGAACTACTGTGCCTACCACTCCTGCTCCCCGAACGAGTTCCGCTGCAACAACGGACGCTGCATCTTCAAGTCGTGGAAGTGCGACCACGAGAACGACTGCAAGGATGGCTCCGACGAGGAGGGCTGCATCTATCCGCCCTGCGTGGACGGTGAGTTCACCTGCGGCAATGGTCGCTGCATTCCCCAGGCCCAGGTGTGCAACGGTGTCAACGACTGCAAGGACAATGCCACCTCGGACGAGACGCATGAGCGGTGCCCCATGAACACCACCTGTCCGGCGAATCATCTCAAGTGCGAGAAGACCAACATCTGCGTGGAGCCCTACTGGCTGTGCGACGGCGATAACGATTGCGGTGACAACTCGGACGAGGATCCGCTGCACTGCGGCCAGAGGACCTGCCCGACGAACAGCTTCCGCTGTCCCAACCACCGCTGCATCCCGGCCACCTGGTACTGCGACGGCGACGATGACTGCGGCGATGGGGCGGACGAGCCGCCAGATTACTGCAAGTCGGAGGGTCGCACCTGCTTCGGGGATCTGTTCACCTGCGACAATGGCAACTGCATACCCAGGATTTACATCTGTGATGGGGACAACGATTGTCTGGACAACAGTGACGAGGACAACAGGCATCAGTGCAGTAAGTCATTCTTCTTCTGGGGGGGGATTACCTTCTACCTTTACTACCTTTATTTTATTCATTCCCCCTTTCCTTCTCTCGATCGCAGACGATCGCAAGTGTGACGAGGAGACGGAGTTCACTTGCGTGGAGAACAAGTCCTGGCAACGGGCCCAGTGCATACCCAAGAAGTGGATCTGTGACGGGGATCCGGACTGCGTGGATGGAGCCGATGAGAACACCACCCTGCACAACTGTGCCACCCAGCAGCCGTGCGGCGAGGACATGTTTACCTGCGGCAACGGGCGTTGCATCAATAAGGTAATATTATTGGGTCACTTTGAACATACCAAGAGATTATCTTTGTCATCTTTCGTACAGGGCTGGATCTGTGACCATGACAACGACTGCGGCGATGGCACCGACGAGGGCAAGTTCTGCAACTCCAAGTACAAGACCTGCTCGCCGCAGGAGTTCACCTGCCAGAACTTTAAGTGCATCCGCAATCAGTCGCGCTGCGATGGCGAGGACGACTGCGGCGATCACTCGGACGAGGTGGGCTGCGTCAAGGACAATGTGACCTGTCCGCACGGGCAGTTCGCCTGCACGAATGGCCAGTGCATTGACTACAGCCTCGTGTGCAACAAGTATCCGGACTGTGCCGATGAGTCCGATGAGCCCGGCCACTGCAATGTGGATGAGTGTGCCAAGGTGGAGATCAATCAGTGCGGCCACAAGTGTGTGGATACCCTGACGGGTTACTACTGTGACTGCAACGAGGGCTACAAGTGAGTGATGCGTCCTGGCAAGGACAAGTTTTCCCTATCACCCCCATTACCCCCATAAATACCACTAATATCCGACTCCTTGCAGACTCCTGGCTGATGGCAAGGCTTGTGCGGATGTGGACGAGTGCCTGGAGCAGCCGGGCGCCTGTTCGCAGCACTGCTCCAACACCCCCGGCGGCTTCTACTGCAAGTGCGACGAGAACCACTACGAGCGCCAGAACGATGAGCACACGTGCAAGCGCAAGGACAACATCCCACCGTGGCTGATATTCACCAACAAGTACTATGTGCGCAACATGTCGGTGGATGGACACCAGTACAACCTGATGCATCAGGATCTCATGAACGTGGTTGCCCTGGACTTTGACATACGCGAGGAGTACATGTACTTCTGTGATGTCACCGCCAAGACGATATTCAGGGCCAAGTACGGCGAGCCGGACGATGAGACGCCGCCGGAGAGGGAGGCGGTCATTAGGCACGATTCCCATGGCCTCGAGGGCATTGCCATCGATTGGGTGGGACGGAAACTCTACTGGCTGGACAGGCACTCCAAGAACCTGGACGTCTCGGAGTTGGATGGAACCAAGCGCAAGACCCTGAGGAGTGGCGTCGTCGATCCCCGGGCCATAGTCGTTCATCCGGGCATCGGTTACCTGTACTTCACCTCCTGGCACCTGCAGGCCTACATTGCCAAGATGGGCATGGATGGTTCGAATTTCACCAGGATCCTCAACTGGAACGACGACATTGCCTGGCCCAATGCCCTCTCGATCGATTACTTCACCGATCGCATCTACTGGGCGGATGCCCACTTGGACTACATCGCGTATGCGGATCTGGAGGGACGACACCGCCACACCGTGCTCTCGGGCAGCAAGGTGCCGCATGTGTTCGCCCTCAGCCTGTTCGATGACTACATCTACTGGAGCGACTGGAACCTGAAGGCCATTGTGCGGGCCAATAAGTTCCATGGCGCCAACTACACCGTCCTGCGGAACACCACCCACCGTCCGTATGACCTGCACATCAACCATCCGCTGCGACAGCTGCCGTACACGAATCCCTGCGGCACAAACAACGGCGGCTGCTCCCACCTCTGCCTGATCGCCCCGCCGCCGGAGTCCACCTACCTGAACATCGAGGGCTACATCGAGGAGGGGGCGCCCATCTACAAGTGCGCCTGCCCCAATCAGTTCTACCTGGCCAGGGACATGAAGACCTGCGTGGCCAACTGCACCGCTGGCCAGCACTTGTGCGGCGGCCGGGACGAGAAGTGCATACCGTGGTTCTGGAAGTGCGATGGCGAGAAGGACTGCAAGGATGGCTCCGACGAGCCGGCCACCTGTGCCCCGCGTCACTGCCGTGCTGGGACCTTCCAGTGCAAGAACACCAACTGCACACCCTCGGCCACGATCTGCGATGGCGTCGACGATTGCGGGGACCGCAGCGACGAGCAGAACTGCGATCTGCCCTGTCCGCTGTCCGATTTCAAGTGCAAGTCCAGCGGCAGGTGCATCCTGGACAGTTGGCGTTGCGATGGCGATGCGGACTGCAAGGATGGCAGCGATGAAGATCCCGCCGTGTGCTGTGAGTCACAGAGAGTCACATGCTAGCCATAGTCCATTGATACTAATGCTTTCTTTCTCCCTTCTCCCTTTTCCCTGTCGCAGTCAAGCGAACCTGCGATCCCAAGACCGAGTTTGCCTGCAAGAATGGACGCTGCATTCCCCAGCTGTGGATGTGCGACTTTGACAACGATTGCGGCGATGATTCGGATGAGCCGGCGTACATGTGCCGACAGCGGAACTGCACCACTGGCTGGCAGCGTTGTCCCGGTCAGTCCAACTATCGCTGCATACC
The DNA here is from genome assembly GCA_008042635.1 of Drosophila nikananu. NCBI lineage: Eukaryota > Metazoa > Arthropoda > Insecta > Diptera > Drosophilidae > Drosophila > Drosophila nikananu. Next base: position 5,893 of record VNJV01018974.1, on the reverse strand, counting down.
CAAGTGGCTGTTCTGCGACGGCAAGGACGATTGCCGGGACAACAGCGATGAGCTGCCGGAGAACTGTCCCAAGTGCAATGCGGAAACGGACTTTAAGTGCGGCAACAACCGATGCATACCCAAGTGAGTAGAGTGGATCTTAGGCCATAGCTTACACTTGTTACACCTATTAAACCCGCAATCTTGCAATCTCTCTCCGCAGGCAATGGATGTGCGACTTTGCGGATGATTGTGGCGATGCCAGCGACGAGAACGAGGCTGTGTGCAAGGGTCGCTACCGGGACTGCTCCGAGTCGGAGTTCCGGTGCGGCAACGGCAAGTGCATCTCCTCCCGCTGGCAGTGCGATCACGAGGACGACTGCGGTGACAACTCCGATGAGATGCACTGCGAGGGCTATCAGTGCAAGAATGGCACCTTCCAGTGCGCCTCCGGGCACTGCATTGCCTCCTACTTCCGCTGCGACGGCGACCGCGATTGTCGCGACATGTCCGACGAGGTTGGCTGCCCGCCCCGCTTCCCGGGCGGCAGATACTGTCCCGAGTCCCGCTTCCAGTGCAACAACAACCTGTGCGTCTCCCTGTCCGACCTCTGCGACGGCACCGATGACTGCGGCGATGGCAGCGACGAGGATCCCAGCGTCTGCAGTGACTTCAACTGCGACACCCTGCGGCGCTTCCAGTGCTCGAATCACCGCTGCGTGGCCCGGTATCAGATCTGCGACGGCGTCGACAACTGCGGCGATGGCAGTGACGAGAACAACATGACCCTCTGCGCCAGCAAGCAGAAGCCCTGCGACCTGTATACCCAGTACCAGTGCGCCAACAAGCACTGCATCGAGCGCTCCCAGGTGTGCGACTATGCGGACGACTGCGGCGATGGCAGCGACGAGCTGGGATGCCACCACACCAGCAGCTGCTCGGAGCAGACGCGCGGCGGGTGCCAGCACCATTGCCACAACCTCACCGACGGCGGCTACATCTGCACCTGCTATCCCGGCTACATCATAGCGGCGGACAACAAGAAGAAGTGCTCCGATGTGGACGAGTGCCTCACGCGGCAGCACACGTGCTCGCATCAGTGCCACAACCTGAACGGCACCTATTCGTGCAGCTGCCGCGATGGCTTCCACCTCACCGATGGGGCCAGCGGTGTGTGCCGCGCCGAGAAGGAGGACGTCATTCTGGTGTTCGCCAACGGGCAGGAGATACGCGGCCTCGACCTACAGAAGCGCGAGGAGTTCGAGGTGATTGCCGCCGAGAAGAGGATCGAGGCGCTGGACTACGATGCCCAGCAGCAGATCGTCTTCTGGGCGGACAGCTACGACAAGACCATCAAGCGGTCGTACATGGTGAATGCCATCGATGGGCGGGCCAAGATCGGCTTTGCCCAGGATCTGAACATGAAGGGCGGCTCGAAGCCGACGGCCGTGGCCGTTGACTGGCTGGCCTCGAATCTCTACTGGACGGAAATGGACAGGACGGGCTCCAAGCCGCGGGGTCGCGTGATGGTGGCCAAGACCGATGGTCGCTATCGTCGCTCCATAGTCAATGCCGGACTGGAGGTGCCCACCTCGATAGCGGTGAATCCGCAGCTTGGCAGAATCTATTGGTCCGATGCCGGGTCGGCGCCCAAGATCGAGGTGTCCTGGATGGATGGCTCGAAGCGCAGACCGCTGATCACCGAACAGATCCGTCATCCGGCTGGCCTCACAATTGATTACTCGCAGGATCACATCATCTACTGGGTGGACACCAAGCTGAATGCCATCGAGTCCATGCGGGCGGATGGGTCGCGGCGCAAGGCCATCGTCAAGGGCGACCAGCTGCGGCATCCCGTCTCCCTGGACCTCTTCGAGTCGAACATGTTCTGGATGACCCGCGACACCGGGGAGCTGGTGCGCCAGGATAAGTTCGGGCGCGGGGTGCAGGTGGTGCTGCATCGCAACCTCGTCAATCCGTCCGGCCTGAAGGTGTACCACGACAAGCGGTACAATACCTCGCTGCCCAATCCCTGTGACAACTCCACCTGCTCCCACCTGTGCCTCCTCGTCCCCGGTGGCCATCGGTGCGCCTGTCCCGATGCCTCTGGCCCGCCGGCCTCGCATCGCAGCACCGCCGAGGTCATATGCAATGCCGCCGCCGAGCATCCCCGTCCGGCGCCACGGATCTGTCCCTGCCAGAATGGTGGCCTCTGCAAGGAGGATGCCCATGGCGAGCTCATCTGCGAGTGCGTCTCCGATTTCCGCGGCGAGCACTGTGAGACGAGCACCACCGGTGCCTTTGGCCATGGCGGAGCGAATGTCACCGCCGTGGTGGTGCCCATAATGGTCATCCTGCTGGTAATGATGGCCGCCGCCGGGGCCTGGTATGTCATCCGCAAGAGGCCATTGTAAGTAGCTTGTGTATGCCTTTGGCGAAAACCCCTTCTAAACCCTTCTAACCTCCTGTTTTCCTGTTACAGCGGCAAACTGGCTCGCATGCCGGCCATGACCTCCTCGCAGAGCGTCACCTTCCGCCACGGCTCGAATGTGGAGTTCAGCGAGAGCGGCTTCCCAGGCGCCTCGGCCCCCGGAGCCGGAGGGGATGTGGCACCCATCGAGGGCTACAACCTGCAGACGGTGAACGCCAACAAGGCGCGCGACTTTGCCAATCCCATGTACGATGCCGTGCAGTCGGGCACCACCGCCGATCCGGGCATGGGCAATGGTTCGGGTGAGTTGGGAATAACCCGGAGAGGGTTTCCCTTAAATACCCAAACTAATCCTTCTTCTCTCTCTCTCTCTCTCTGCAGGCATCTATGATGTTCCCGGTGAACCCTCCGCCAAGGGCAAGGCCATTGGCCATCATGCCAGCGGTTCCTTTACGGAGCCCGCCTCCGCGATCATTGCGCCCAGCAGCATCACGCACAAGGCTTCGCCGCAGCTGCAGCTGCGCACCAGGGAGCTGGACCCATCGGCGGACACCGGCAAGGATACACAGTTCCTGGTGGAGGAGGACAAGTCCGAGTGCTGATATCAAGCCCATCACTCGGCTGCCGTTGCGGTGGCTGTGGCGGTGGCCAGCTGTCGCCGCCAGCTCTCCTCCACGGCGGAGCCCAAGAACAGTTATCCCCTGCAGACATAACAAAGAATAATCAAAGGAGGAGCTCCAAGGAAGGAGCCCCAGTCGCAGTCGCAGACGCAATCGGAGCCGGAGCCGGAACATCATCATCATCAACATCAACAACAACAACATCAACAACGGGAGGCACCAGGACGCCCTAGCAGTAAACATCACAAATCCTGGCAGGCGGCCAAGGCCACCACCAAGGTCTAGCCAGGCAGGGGAGGAGCAGGAGAAGGTCCTCTGGGGGGAGGGCAAGGCAAATACACATATCCAAAAAAAAAAGAAAAGAAAAGCAAGAAAGAAAAGAAAAGTTAAGCAGAGGAAAAACAGAGACAGAGGCGGCAGAAGACCAGCAGAAGACGCGTTGCAATTATTATTAAATAAAAGTAAACATAAAAATAATAATAAAAAATTAAAAACTAAAAGGTAAAAACTAAATATAAATGTACACAACACTAGGAGCAGGTTTATCAGTCTCCAAACACACACACAGCCACTTTTGTAAAGCCAACTTTTTGTGACCTACTGTTTTTTCCCCGTATTTTTTTCGAGTGTGTAATGTTATTTTGCAAAAAAAAAAAGAAAACAAAAAGAAAAGCTGAGAAAAATTGTAAAAAGCAACAAAAAAAAAACGAAACAAAATTAAGGCATAGAGTATATATTTTTTTGAAAGCTAAATGACAATATTAACTATATATAAATGTATGTAAATTGGAAACGAAAGGCAACCAGAATATATATATATATATATGTGTATATGTATACAAAGGCAACTAAAGGAGAGAACGCATTCCAAGCTAGGATTTCTATATATATATATATTTTTCTAAAAAAAATTAAAACGAACAAAACAAAACACAAAAAGCGAGCTAAAAAATATATACAAGAAATTATAAATTATAAATGTGCAGCCACACTTTTGTGCTAAAAAACCAGGATCGAATCTGAAAGGATCGAAAGGAAACAAGCATTCCCACATACACACACACACATCTATCGATCTATTTATAATAATTAATTTAATTATTTATTCAACACACACACACGCACATGCAGGCTAATTAATATTTAATCCGAAAGAAATCGCATTTTATTGGATTTAATCGAGATTTAAAAATTGTTTTTCCAACCGCAATACATTCCCAGAAAGAAAAACTGATCATTTCTTCTCCCCCTGTGCAGCAAAGAAAAGCGTAGCTTTTCCTTTCTCCTGTCTCGTTTCTTGAACCTCCATTTTTTTATAAATTAATATATGTATGTATTCTCGATTTTCGTTTTGTGTGTGTAGTTACAAGGAAAGGAAACAAAGAAAACTTTTCCTCATTGCGCGTATTTTTTTTACACATCAAAATATATATAAATATATTTTATTTTTTAATTATACCATTATGATTTCTATATATATATATATATGTGTTTCTTTCTCGCCGAAAGTCGAAATGTGTGTGCATTTTTTTTATATAATTTTTTCCGTTCTCTTGTGCAAAAAAATCTGTGCTTCCCTCTTCATTTAAGCGTGTGTTTTTAGCATAAATTTTAGTGAAAGAAAGAAAGAGAGTTGAAAGTAAGGAAGGAGGAAAACTAAAGCTGTATTCGCCAATCGGGCCATATACAACGCTATATATGTGAAGTTAATTGTATATTTAATGTCAAGCTACATAATGGATAACGAACGAAGGACAGTAGAAGCCACAACATAATACGAGTAAAACTGCGAAATGAAATGACGAAGGAGAAGAGAAACTATTTGTTGAAAGAATAAAACTTTTTTTTATTATTATTATACATATATACTGGGGGGAAAAATTGTAAGATGAAGATGAAAACTAAAAACATTCATAATAAAGAAAAATCATTAAAAAAAAATTCAAAAAAAAAACGTGTGATATTATAATTTGATATACTTAAGGTAAGGTAAGTTTTACCCATTGAACACCCGATTGAATATCATATTTTGACTATTACAACTACAGTATTTGTACCAAAACATCCATTTTGGGACAAAGATTTCATTAAATTCCCTAACAAATCGGCCGCTTTTCCCAATTGCCTTTAATTGACTTTAATTAGCTTTGAAATTGATCAAATATAAAATCAAATATTTATTGCATTTTTCATTACATCATTTATATATGCTCTCAGTGCTATAAATTGTGACGCGCAGACGCGCACAAATATTATTTATTATATATAGAGTTAATAATATAAAGTATAGAAAGAATTAGAGGAATAGGAATTGGAATGGATAAATAGTTGAATTTAAATAAGTTGCGCGCGCGCGCCCACCGCCAGCAAATAGCAACGCTGGATCAAGGGAGCTGGTCACACCAGGATCAGGCAGATCTTCGATCGGGCGACGGGCACACTAGGCCTAGCCAGGGGCTATATAAAGCGGGCGGCTGGCCTCATATCGGCACTCAGCTACCGGCGGCGATTGTAGTCGGACAGCGAAGTCATTTTTGGTACCGAACCAGTTGGTTTGGTAAGATACATAGTAGTTAGCTACCCTAGTAGTTTGCCTTTCGCCCTTCCCTCCTTCTCTTTCGGCTCGGACCCCCGATCCGTCTCTCTCGCTCTTGCGGCTGACCTAGCGGTCCCCAAGTGCTCTCTCTCGCTCTTGCGGCTGACCTAGCGGTCCCCAAGTGCTCTCTCTCGCTCTTGCGGCTGACCTAGCGGTCCCCAAGTGCTCTCTCTCGCTCTTGCGGCTGACCTAGCGGTCCCCAAGTGCTCGCTCTTGCGGCTGACCTAGCGGTCCCCAAGTGCCCTCTCTCTCTCGGCTGACCTAGCG
>VNJV01018972.1:0-35998 GCA_008042635.1 Drosophila nikananu | reverse complement strand
TATTTCCTTATGTATCGCGACCACACGCCCAAGAGTGTGACCAAGGAGGCGGAGGAGTAAGTATATGAACGATTTTTCGACTTTGCTAAAGATTTCACTTATTTTCAGGCTCGATCGCAAGTGGCGAACCTGGGCCGACAGCACCCTTGTACACCTGATCTCACCAAATTGCTACCAGACCATGGGCGAGTCCTTGCAGACATTCGAGTGGTTCTCGGAGGCCGGAGAATGGGAAGTGCATTTTCCGAAATGGGAGCGTGACATGATGGTCTACTGCGGCGCCACGGCGATGTGGGCTATTGCCAAGATGCTAAAGCGGCGCCACGCTCTCACTGACGACGTTCGGTCGCATATGTACGACGCTTTGGATCAGTGGACCGCTGAGCTGAAAAAGCGCAACACCAAATTTATGGGCGGCAAAATGCCAAGCCTGGCAGATCTGTCCGTTTTTGGCGTGCTCAGCAGCATGGAGGGCTGTCAAACGTTTAAGGACTGCCTGGAAAACACCAGCATTGGTAAATTCGGAACTTCCTTCGAAAATTTATTTTTAATCTTTTATTTTCCCGCAGGCAAGTGGTTTTATGATGTCAAGGCACTTGTGGAGAAGAACCGAGGACAGTTGCATAGGGAACGAATCGAGGGAATAGCAGCTGTAGCTTAGAGAAAGGGATCTGCACCCGTTTTATCCAATGATTGTTGAAAATAACCAAACTGTTTAATAAAATATATACCTTTTTAGTCAACAATACAATTTCAAATAATTCTCACAAATTTAAATAGTGAATAGAGCGAGTGATATGTTATCGAAGTATCACTGCAGCCCTGTTACAAGAATAAAAAAAACATCGATAGCATAGGTAGTGCGACGATGTTTTTGCAGCACTAAGCCACACTAATTTTGCGAACGTCGCTGGAAACTTGCAAATCATTTCGTTCGTTTTTCGCTTGACAAGTTAATTTCAACATAATTATGAGCAGCCTAGGCTTTGAGCAGTTTCCGGATTACCAGGTGCCCGGCGTTAAGCACCCGGACTTCTCGCCCTACGAGTCCAACGGCGGGTGAGTTCCCCTTTCACGGAAGGCCGGGTTAAGGTCTCGCGTCTGACCGCAGGTTCCTCTTTCAGCTCTATTGTGGCCATTGCCGGGGACGACTTCGTGGTGATTGCCGCAGACACTCGCCTGAGCAGCGGCTACAACATCCATTCACGCAACCAGAGCAAGCTGTTCAAGCTGTCGCCCAAGACAGTGCTCGGCTCCACCGGCTGCTGGGCGGACACTCTCTCGCTGACCGGTCTGATGAAGGTGCGCATGCAAAGCTACGAGCACACTCATCTGCGCACGATGACCACCGACGCGGTGGCCCAGATGCTCTCGATCACCATGTACAACCGCCGCTTCTTCCCCTACTACGTGTCCAACATTCTGGCCGGGATCGACAAGGACGGCAAGGGCGTAGTCTACTCATACGATCCCATTGGTCACTGCGAACGGGCCACCTACCGGGCTGGCGGCACCGCCGGCACCCTGCTTCAGCCGGTTCTCGATAACCAGATCGGCCACAAGAACATTAACTTGCCCGCCGGCGAGCTGCCTCCGCTCACCAAGGAGCGGGCGGTGGCCGTTGCCTCTGACACCTTCATCTCTGCCGCCGAGCGCGACATCTACACTGGCGACTCTGTGCTAATCAACGTCATCACCAAGGATGGCATCGAGGAAAAGGTGCTGCAGCTGCGCCAGGATTAAACTGGACGGGAGCGCCTGGTGGGGCTATCGGCACATTGGTGTGGAAGCGAGGAATTCTAAGTTAGAGGACATGAAATTTTTGTAATTACCCGAAACAACAATCCTAATAAACTAAATCTTTGAGATTTCAAAAATGGATTTTCTTGCAGAGTGACCAGCTCTTTCGTAGCCCGAAGTAAGTGAGTTCCCGCACTTTGCGAATTACAGCAGCGGTCATAGTTTTAGTACTGGTTATTTTATTAATCAATTAATAATTATTATTTTGGTTGCCAGCCAAAAATTGTTTTTTTTTGCACTGCAGCTGGTAAAATTGGTAAATTTCACCTTTGATAAAATTTAATACAAAAATAAATAGCTTTTTCGTTGACCGCAGCTGTAAGTAAACAAATTCTATTCGTGTTTTTGGTAGAACTCAGTCCAATGACGTGCTTTGACTTTGCGCTCTTGCCGCTGTTTTACTTGCTGTTATCCTTGGAAAACTCAACGGCCGCTGCCGAGATGATGGCTTCCCTGGTCAAGCCGGGCATCTTTCGCCATCTGATGTGCCGCAATAACATGTATCCGCGCAGTGGCGTCCTTCGCTTTCCGGTGTCCGACGACCATGTCTTCTGGTCGGCGCCCTATCCGGACTACTGTCCACCGGTGTACACGGCGCCACATATCGGTGGACAAGTGTGGGCCGATCCACCACTGCCTAGCGAAACATTTCATCCACAGTGGAATCAGCTCGATGGCCAGGTAAACCGGGAATCCTTCCATGGCGCCTACGAGGTGAAGGACGGATTGCCTCTTAACCCGATTGGACGCACCGGGCTGAGTGGCCGAGGCTCACTGGGCAGATGGGGTCCCAACCACGCCGCTGATCCCATCGTGACGCGCTGGAAGCGGGACGCCGAGGGAGCCATTGTGGCCAACTCAACCACCGGCAAGTGGGTTCACGGATAAAATGCAATCACAAAATACCATTCAAATCTTTTCTAACTTTATCCTTAGAAACATAATACAGATGGTGGCCATCCAGCGATCGGACAACAAACTGTGGGCTATTCCTGGCGGTATGGTCGATCCCGGGGAGAACGTGAGCGTCACCCTTAAGCGTGAATTCACAGAGGAGGCTTTGAATTTCACGGACAAGGCAAACATGGTGGACAAATTTTTCAGTGAAGGCGGTGTGCACGTATATAGCGGCTATGTGGACGACTTTCGAAACACGGACAACTCCTGGATGGAGACGACAGCGCTAAATTTCCACGACGAGGACGGCAGTCAGGTGGGCCAATTGGAGTTAATAGCCGGCGACGATGCCACCAATGTGCGTTGGACGGACGTGGACTCACAACTCAAGCTCCACGCCAATCACGCGGATATCGTTCGGGAAGTGGTTAACCTTCGAAATGCACACTGGTAACAATAAAACATCACTAAACCTATATGGTCCTATGTAAAAATCACATAAAATTTTTCAAATACATATGTTAAAAAATATCCTTGCAGGGTATCCTTACGTCTATCCGTTAATCAGTTTCAAAACTTTCTTAATGAAGCTTTGCAGATAGTATACTTTCTATAAGTCGGAAAGGTATCTACTGCTGCACCGGAAAACCCCCCCGGAAATCTTTTACTTCAAACGTTCATAACTAGGCTCAGAAAATGAATATTAGGTAATGCCATACATTTTTGTAAATGGTTTTAATAAGAGCTTTAAATAACGTTGAAATTGATCAAATCTAAAATCAAAAATTTTTCCCGATTTTTTCACTTTTTTCATAAGGGGTTACATCGTCAAAATTGTCGAAAATTTGCCAAAAATTTGAAATTAAGTTTTGAATGCAGACATGTTCTCCAATAAAAACTAAGAAGAAAAAACCAAACCAGACTGAAATCGGTAGAGTTTAAGCCAAGTAATGATCAAAAAACCATTGTTGGTGTTTACTTGAACCAAAAACCCTTTTAGGGAGAAAGAAAGGAAATACAACCAATATTATATCATTTTGCAACATTAGGTTCTAGACCGCTAGATGACTTCCGAGCAGACGTCAAAACGACGTCTCGATTTTAGCCTAATTTCTTCTTATTCCGAATGAGATTTGGCAAGTGCCAAATCGTTGATTTATGGGATTATAGCCCAAACAGTACTGAATATACCATTCTTTATTATTTCTTTTATTGATTTCATATCATAACCGAAGGGTCCACTGGGTGGTTTACAAATTAAAAAACATGTTAGGCGTATCCTGCGGAAAGTTGCTGTGGCTGCATTAATCGAATTATAGTTGGGTGAGTCTGTCTGAGAAGAAAATTCTTTTGGTTGCTGGTGGTGGTGTTGCCGCTTACAGGGTTTGGACAAACTGGCACATCTCTGGGTTCGAGTTGGCAACGTTGTTGAACTTGTCCGGATGGTGGGCGCGTACCAGCTTGACGAATTCCACGGCGATATTGCTAACATCCTTGTCGGTTATTTGCTTTTGCTGTAGAGCCTGCAGAATGACGTACACCATTTGCTCGATATGATCGACGATGCTGGGCGCGGCCTGGGTGTAAAGCAGATGGAACGTTTTCAGCACAGCGTCATACTCTTCAAAATCCTCACGCAGCGGCAGATGGGAGAGGAACACCGGCAAAACGGCCGCCAGCGGCACAGCCTGAACATTGGTCAAAATCAGGCGCGCCACTGCTCCGCAAATATTGTCCAGGGCCGAGGGAGCCGTCTCCCTGGCGATCGCATCCGAAAGGGTTTGCAAGATCGTCGGATATGATCTATAATGGAATTATAAGATTATCCAAAATAAAAATATCTTCCCTCAGTACTTACTCAAATGATTTCTCTTCGGAATGCATAACTAGCTCGCCGAGGGCGTAATACGAATTTTGACGAGATTTGGCATCGGTATCATTGGCCCCAGTCAGGAACAAGGGGCAGACAGTGTCGAAATATGTGGCGGAACAGCTGCCCAGGTTCTGGAAGGAATCGGCCAAAGTTCCGTAGATGTAAGCCCTGTGCTCCGACTGATCGTTCTTCTTGGCCTTGGCCTGCAAATCGAAACAGCGAAACATTGATTATAGCTTCCTAATTGAATAGCCGCAGCAGGACACCTTCAGGAAGGACTAGTGGTGGCTTCCAGTATTGGCTTTGATACATACCAGTTTTTGGGCCAAAAAGTGGAATAGTCGGCCAAAGTATAGAGAGAAAGTCTGTGGGTCAAGGGCGAAGCCAAACGAGGCCACCAGATTGGCGGCATTCTCCAAAATCATATCGGCATTCTCGCTTTCCTCATCATCATCGTCATCGCCGCCGCCGCTCTGATCATTAAATTGGCAGTTCATTTTTTGAAGGAAACAGTCCCTGATGCAGCCGTAGATCAGTTCGGCGCACTCCTGGTTCGGCATTGCCGGCTGCTTGTTGATCCGGAACAGTTGACCCACTTCATCGAGCAGATGGACGAGCACCTCCTCAACCTCGTCATTGCGCATCATCGCCGAGAACTTTGGTATCAGGATCTCGCAGGCGCGAGTTACACCGCCGGTATCGCCCGACTTGGTGAGGGCAGCTACGAACTCGCAGAGAGCGGTGGCAGATGCTGTGCGAATGTCATCGGAGGCATGGTCGAGCGTCTTGTAAACGTTCTCAAATGCCGGCTGAAGATAGGGAGTAAAGGCGGCTCCAGTGTTGGCCGCAAAGTCACGGAGCGTTGCGATGGCGACCTCCTTCTCAACGATATAGTCATTCTCCACCTGGTATCCGTCCAGCTCGTCATCGTCCTCGTCGTCCGTATTCTCCAGATCGATTTCTTCCTCCGCGCTGGCCGCCTCCAGAATTAAATCCCGCTCCGGCTTGTCGGGCAGACATAGTTCGACTTCCTCGGTGGAAATTACAGTTTGAATGAGCCGAGGTATGACCTGGGGGAAAATTTCGGCCATGCTCTCGTTCACCACGTAAGATAGAGCGCCGATCAATCCGTAAATCCCGCGACGGAAATCCGGATCGTTGGGCCCCTCGTCCAGCATCATTAGGCAGTAATTCTTCGTATCATTGGCCAACGGCAGAAAGTGTTCCTTCCCCATGACGCGAGTAATCGAAGCTAGCGTATCGATGGCCTGGAGCCGCAGTGGTGCCATCTCATCAGAGACATCCTTCAGCAGAAACGTCTTGAGAATTTCGAATATCCTTGGGAAGTAAGGCGCCAGGTGTTCCTTTGCTGCCTCGGACGCACTCGACACGCTGCACAGAGCCAACTCGCGAATTTTGGCAGAGTTCTTGGGGTCCAGTATCTCGAAAAGGCTAAGAACCCAAAGAGCTTGTCAGTGGGAGACAATCAGAAAAGAATTCTCTCTCTTACCGTTCCAGCAATATGGGCAAATGGGGCACGATGTCCTCTCCAAGATTCTCACAAAAGGTGTCCATAGCATAGAACATTCGACTGACACTCTTCGGCTCCGGCTGACCACCCTGCAAAAATTACAATTAAGACTGTAAAATATAAACAGATTCGGATCAGAAGTCTTACCCTAAGTTCCACTACCAGCTGGTGTAGATAGTCAAATAACACAGGCAAAATCAGGGGTGCAAACTTGGAGATCTCCGGCTGCAAGTACTCGGAGAACTGGCCAAGAGCGAAGAATGCGGCCACACGCACTTCGGGCGCGCTGTCAGTGATGCCGCTCTTGATTATATTCAGCATAACCTTTAGATACTTGTGGCTAATGGTCTCTGAACAGCCCTCGGCGATCATGCCCATGCTGTGGTAGGCGGCGCTCCTGCGCATCGGGTCCGGGTTCTGCAAGGCCGGCTCCAGCAGCTGCAGCAGAGGAGCAATTAGCTTCTCGGGCGGCATGTGAATGGCCAGCAAGTCCAGTGTCTGCATTGCCGCTGTCAGGGGGCGGTTGGAGCTTTCGTCCACGAAGTAGTCCTCATCGTCATCGGGATCGGACTCGGTGCACATTATCTCAAAGATGACGGCCAGGGTGGGCTCCAGCAGCTTCTGCTTAACAATGGCCTTCTTTTTGATGTGCACAAGACTCCCGAGGAAGGCAATCACCGGTACGCGAATACCATCCTCGATCTGTTTATTGCTCGCCGTCATGAGGCAGAACTCCAGCACAAGCTTCACGTTGGTGAGCAAATGGGGAACATACTGGGCCATGCTGTCAAATATATCGAAGACAGCGAGAAACCTCTCGGGGTTACCCTTCAAGGCGATCGCGTGCAGCGCTTTGGTGACAAGCGGCAGTACCTTAACTACCGTCTGCTCAGTGGCAGTATTGCCCGCGATAAATGGCAGCAAATAGCTTGTACCCGTTATCATGTTGGACACGGTGGGCGTGGTCATATCGCCCTGTGTCTCTGCAGCCGTAAGGACGTTGGAGAACAGCTGGCAGATCGTTTCCATGTGGACGCTGAACTGATCGGGTGCGGCGGCTGTTAGCGTGGCATAGGTCGAGGAGCCCCGCTCACTCTCCTTGGGATCAGCACTGCTACAGCGCTCGAAGATGTAGTTCAGCAGCTCTGGCATCCAAGAGCCCGTCTTGTCCGCCTCATGCTTCACCAGGGTGGCCACAAACTGGGCGACAGCATTCCTCACACTCTTTTCCTCCTCCGCGACGAGGGCCTGCAGCATGTCCCTCTTGATGCTGAGGGGAGGAAACCATAAATGAGGTATTGAGCTCACAGAGATGATAGTAGGACTTACGTGACTTTGTGCTCTGCGGGGACCGTCAACCACTGGCGCAGCTTGGAAAGCCGCTTATTCAGGAGCACGGCAGCGTAGTGGCGTATCTGGGTCTCCTTGTTAGTGTTCACAATGTGAACCAGACAAAGCAGGCTCTCTGGAGTCTCGTAGGCCTTCATCAAAGCAGCCGTCGACTGGGAAGGAAAAAAGAAGAAGTGTTATTAAAAGGCGATAAGGCCACATATTTTCAGCGTAAATTATATTAAACAATTTAAAACATTATTAGCGTTGTGACGATGTGAGTAACATGGGATTTTATAATGAAACACGCACAGTGGAATCCTCGTGTGTAAGATATCAAAAAGTCTTCACAGCAGATGTTTTTGTAGTTTGTCTTCAAGCGACCCACTGTGCCATAGACACATTCCGTACTTTCGTATTGGAATGTGCACATGCCGCCCTCCTCTAATAATTCCGTTGCCTATATACAGAGACCATTAAAGTACATATAGAAGTTCTGGGGAATGCTAATTGACCACGCGGTCGGATTTAACGGGAACCTAGAGTGAGTGGAAAAACGGAATGCGAGTTTGTGCTTGCAATGGCGGCGCCTCGGGCAAAAAGGATAACCTCCTTCGAAGCTCCCTTCACAGCTCCCTCATTCTTAAGTTTTGGATAATACTTACCGCGCGAATTTTTTCTGTCTCGGTGCACAAAAGTCCGTTGATAACGTCTATCATAGCTTGCTCCATTGTTGCAGATTTATGTGAGTCCAATCCAAACCAGAAGAAAATCAACAGGGCCAATCTTGGTGTAGGCGCCGGGGAGAGAATTTGCGAAAAACTGCCCAGGGACGGAAGATCATGCACGTTTTGCCGCCCGTTGGGGCCAAGACAGCCGATACCCGATATCGATGTTTTAAAAACAAAAACAAAGAATATTTTTTACTTTAAAATAAATTTTCAAAAATACATAGACATTGATATTTATATAGGTTTTGTATTTTGCTATTTAAGGATTGATGTTTCTCAACCATATAATCCCATTTGACAATCGGACCGAGCGAACCTATAAATGTTCAGCCCTGGGATTTATCAGCTGCCTATCGACTCCATGTTTAAACCCAGCGACGCGCCATTTTCGTGGTTGTTTACGTTTGTGTGTGAAACAACTGTAAAAGGACGAAGAGAAATGGACAAAAGCGGCGGCAGCCTGGGTAATGGTAGCTCCATGGACCAGAACTCTCTGGGCATTTTGAACATGGACAATCTCAAGGGTAAGCAGCGCGCTCGAGCCGTGAATGCGAAGTAATTTCACTATTTTCGCAGTCTTCGGCGACCTTTCTAGCTTCAGTAGGAGTCCCCGCAGAAGCCCGGCCAGTCGGGAGACGTCCGGGGTGCACGAGCGTTTGCGTGCAGAGCGCTTGCGCGCCTTAGAAACACTGGAAAAGCCCCGACCGTTGCGCCCTAGCCAAGCAAAGGCCACCTCTGCTGCCCTGGAGATGCCTAGAACAGGTCGTCCCAGCCAAGCAAAGTCGGCCTATACTGACATGAAACCACGCTCAAGCACTAATATCTCGGAGATGGTTACGGATGAGACAATCGATCTGAACAGTAGTGGTTCGTTCGCTCTGATAACGCCCGCCCAAAAGGGCACCAATATCTCCTTCGAGCCCGCCGAGATTACCGGCAGGTCGACGCTTTGCCAGGGCGAGAAGCAGCGCCGCAGAGCAGATAAGCCCTCGCTTTCGGTGGCCGAGATTATCAAGTCCTCGTTCGTGGAGAAGGCTCGCCTGCTAGAGAAGAAGCTGCAGGATACCAGTCAGCTAGATGCCAGCTATCATCTGTCGAAAGCCAATTCCAGCAGCCTTACCGACTCCTTTAGCTGCTCGCGCAGCTTGCCTCGCACGGCGGACATGAGTGACCTCAGCCTGAACGGCGGTGGCGGATTCTCCTTTGGCTCCGCCTCAGTTGCGGCCGCTGGCCAGGACTTTCAGTTAGACGAGAGCTTTGCGCCTGCTGAGCTAATGCAGTCGAAGCTGGTGCTGGGCGAGATATCTTGGGCGCAGGAGTTCACTGCCATGCCGACGGCCACAATGAGCACGCAGGCGCTGCAGAAGATAGCTGCTCCACCACCCACTTCGGATATAGAGACATCCGTGTCCAAGTAAGTGTTAGGATTTGCTATTAAATATTTTATTTCACTAATATTCTTGCTTTCAGCTCAGTTTTGGCCGGTGATCCGGACTTCTCGCTGGGAAACTACTTCCAGACGCGCTCCGACAATATCTGGAACATTGTAAACAACGACAGCCCGGATCGGTCGCGCCCTGCCCCTCCATTGTTGGGTCAAAATCGGAATCAGTCGCTCGACTCTGTGGGCGCGAAGACACCGCAGCCGGACAACAAGACTTACACCAAGGCGGACGCCACTGCAGACTCCAATCTGGGGCGCAATCTGATGCGTAAAATGCAGCAAGAGCGGATCCAGACTGCAATGCAGGCGGAAACCAAGCGTCCGCCCTCGAGCTCTGAGATCCTGAGTCTCTCTGCTATCGACAAAGCCCTGAGGGATCTCGATGTTAATTCAGACACATCCACGGTGGAAGTAGTCAATCGGCTGTGGGAGCACGGTCGTGGTAATCCCTACGAGGAAGAATATGAAGATGAGAACAAGGAGAACCAGGATCGCAGCATTCGCCAGGCGGAGCGCACCTTATGCGGCTCCAGCAACAAGCACACGGACACCATGAGCTTCACAGATTCCGTGCTAAACTCGACGGATTTTCGCCACCTGCAGCAGAGCATTTCTCGGAAGCCACTTAGCCCGCTGGCAGACCAGCCTCAGATCACCATCAGTCGTGCCGATACTGATCCCGTAGAGGCCGAGGCGG
Source organism: Drosophila nikananu (assembly GCA_008042635.1). NCBI lineage: Eukaryota > Metazoa > Arthropoda > Insecta > Diptera > Drosophilidae > Drosophila > Drosophila nikananu. The sequence goes on along the minus strand of VNJV01018972.1, from coordinate 25,696 downwards.
ACATCGATGAGTGGCCCTCGACTCCGATTAAGAATCCAAACCGGCGAGTAAAACGCACAAAAATCTCGCCCAGAACCGCCAGTCCCGCGAGCAGCGATGGCGTTCGGCCATTAACCGCCACGGAGGACGAGACCGAGGTCGAGGACGATGACAAAACACCAGTGAACCATAAGAGGGTGTCGATCGTCGCAGCCGGGCTGCTGCCCCGGAAGCCAAACTCGCTAAGTAGCACCCGCCTGGATGGATGCGATGCAGCGGTGGCCTCCACCACCGACCGCGAATTTGGAATATCTCCGAACCTGGCAAAGAATCTCTCGCCTATGTCCTCGCCTCGCAGCTGTCTCTCATCGCCGCTGCTGGACAGCACCACCAGTTCCGAGCGCCGCCTGTTAACGAACGGAGCTGCACGTAAGGCTAACTCCTCGCCGGCGGGGAGCGAGGCCAGTTCAACCGTTAGCGGCTACACAGCCGGTGGAAGAAGAGGACCGGGTTCGGCCACTTTGCCGCGCAGCCTGTCGCGTTCTTCCAACTCTAGCGAGTTTAGCCACCGTGACGGGAAACTACTGCCGCTCAAGGTGACCCACACTAGCCTGTGCTGGGGCAGCACCAAGCTGCGTACGGACGTGCGCAAGTGCATGCAGGTGAAGAATACGGCGGACAAGCGGTTGGTCATCCGCCTGGGCATCCAGGGACCCGGCTTCCAACTGGTTGGTGGCGACAGCAGCACCATCACTCTGCAGGCCATGGAATGCCGCTCGGTGGTGCTCAATTTCTGTCCCACTGTTTGCGGAGCAGCCATTGGAGCATTGTCCTTTTATGCTCCGCTAGGATCGCACAGCAGCAGCAGCCAGCCGGCGCTGGAGATACCACTGTATGGATACGGCGGCAGTGCGTCCATCTCCATACAGGGTCTGCTCAAGGGACCGGTGGGCGCAAGCTTCCTGACCATTGGCGATGTGTGCGACCTGTCCGCCGGACCTCTGTCCGCTAGTTTGCGGTTCCAAAACAAGGGACCGCTGACCGCCTTCGTCGGCATTTCCGTAGACTCCACCGTTTTAATGAAGCTACGTTTGAGCGAGGCTTTTGAGGTTCGTCCCAGCCGCATGATCCTACCGCCAAACAGCGAGGCCAGCATCCAGATCCTCTTCAGACCGAATCGCGAGGACATGAAGAACATACTGAAGAAGACCGCCCAGGTGCTGACGCTGGCTAATATGCGCATCTTCTGCGGAGACGAGCCCAACAGACAGCGCATGCGCAACCTAGTCCAGCGGATGAGCGGCCGGCAGCGCGAGAAGCTCACCTCACCGATGCTGGATAGCATCTGGGGTGGCTTTCCCGAAGAGCAGGCGGTGCGAAACATTGGAATGCTCAATGAGCCGCCAGAGTTTATACTCGATCTGGTCACCGTGGTGCGGATCATTGATGTGGCGCTCACACTGAATCGAGATTTCGACGAGTCGGCCGAGAACTCTATGCTTTTCCTGCCAGAGGCCGAGGAGACCGTCCTTTTCCGGACAATCTGTGCCGCCAACTCGCCAACGCCCACGCAAAGCCATCTACTGGACCCGGTGGACGAGCTGCTGGAGGCGGACACCACCACTATTACCACAATGCCCATGGATCGTAACTGGTCCGTGCAGCCCGCTTCGCTGGAGTTGGGCAACGGCGGCGTCTCGGTAGCCACTCTGTCCGTGATCAACAGTTTCCGCTCCCGCCAGCTCATCGAGGTCAACTGCAACGTTCCGGATCTGGTGCGGATCAATCCCAGCGAATGCTATGTGGCCCCGGATGGCGGACAGGCGGAGATCGAGGTGCGTCTGCTGCGCTCGCCGAGACGCGATTTGATGGAGGAGCCACTTATTACGGTTTCCATGGAGAGCGAACGCATCAATGTGCCAGTTAGCTTTAAGTTTTGAATCTTTGTGCCTACTTGTGCTTAATGCGTTTCCTGTCTGTGTTTGTAGTTTAATTGTTCAAAGAGAGAATTGGTCTATTTGAAGAATAAGATTGTGTATTGAAATTAAGCAAAAAATCTTAAATAAATATTACCCTTGCATGTTTGTCATTATTTTTGGTTTCCCTAAAATGCAGGATCAGAGCTAATTTTAAAGTTAACGTTCAGATAATCGATGGTCGATACTTTTGCAACCGGTTTCGATATATCGACACCGGCGAGGAGCTCTAAATACGAACCATCGCTTGAAAGAAATATCGTTCTATTCATACACAAAGTTAAAACCCATTAAAAAATATAAAATGGACGCAGACAGCAGTGGATCCGCGCACCGAGGTATATATTATATATAGCTCATCGATCCGATCGGATCCAAGCATACATATATGGCCAAGTGCATACAATGTTTTTGTTGTTTTTTTTCTAGTGCCAAAAGAGTGTGAAATGTGAATTGGAAGAAAGCGAACGAACCACAGGATTGCAGTCAATGATGCTCGGACAATAGTTTCCGCATGGATCCATAGCTGCCCCACAGGAATGACTAATACTGTGCTCTTCCATAGATTCCCAGGCGTCCAGATCAAGGTCCCGGCGCGAAAGGGAGAAGTATCCAAGGGAGAGGGAACGAGAGCGAGAAAGGGAACGCGAGGAGCCCAAGGTTCCCTACTTCGCGGATGCAGTGCGTGAGCGGGATCGTAGATTGCGTCGTAGATCTCCGCGGACAACAACCAGACATCGCTCCCGCTCCAAGTCCCACTCCTCGGAACGGGAAAGCCGGTACCGAAGGCGCAACCGCTCTAGGACTCGGAAGCGCAGCCGAAGTCGCAGCAATGAGCGGAGAACACGCCCACGGAGCCCGCCGCCAAAGATTATAAACTACTATGTACAAGTGCCAGCACATGAGTTCTATGTAAATACATACATCAATTTAAACTACGGTCACAAGACCGTAATTAAAAATATTTAGTTTTCGAATATATATATAATTTAAATCTATTATTCACTCGTAGGGAATGTACGGTCCATACCGGATGCCACCACCGCCACCGGGGTTCGGATATCCAAGGCCACCTCGTCCGCCAACATTCCCATCACCTGGCCCCCGAAGATACGTCCAGCGGGCGCCGTTTATTGGAGGAGCACCCCGCTACAGCTACAGGAACGCGTGGCAGCGACCAAAATAGACACTCGCCATTCGACATAATTACAAATTTATTTACAGTCGTGTGTTTTGTACATTAAAATAATAAATACAATATATTTGAAACTATATACGGGGGAGAGAACATAAAATATTGCAAACAGAGAAAATTGATTAAATCATGAGCAAATTGTGACGGCGGCAACAAAAGGTCACACGAGATAGGAAGTTACTTAATCCTACGAGGGATAACCATATAATTACGACTTTATACATGTACACATGGTTGGTTTGGTTGGTTGGAGGAACGGGGGACTAACACTAGCGACTCTCTCCTAATTACGATATATACGCTTTGTCAATAAATTATAAAAATAGATCATTTGTTGTGGCATTATACTAAAAACAGCGAACAGCGAAATCTGTCCCAGCGGTTAGAGTTCGACCCGAGGACGAAACTGCAGCCGGAGCGGCGGATCTCTGAAGCGCCACCTCGTCACATAGACGAACTTCAGCGTGTGATCCTTACCCAGCAGCTCCTCGTTGCACAGTATGTCGATCTGCAAGAGGCAAGAGGATTTCAGAACGCTGAAAGAATAGATATTACTGTACGTCCGCTTACCTCGCGGTACTTTTCGATGCCGTTGAGGATCTTCTTGGCCACCAGCTTCTTCAGGTGCGTTATCGTCGCCTGCGAGCTGCAGCGAATAAAACGCCTTTGCAGGTTCTTGAAGTTATTGCTGATGCACTCCAGGCACACATTGACCTGCTCGTCCAGACGATGGAAGTCCGACTCGGCGTGCGCCTCCATCACCTTCTCGTTGTCGTCCTCGTGGTTCTGCGTGATGTCCTTCGGACACGGCATGTTCCTGCTCTTGTAGAAGTCTCGCTCCCGGCGCGATTCATCTGAAAGTAGCCAAACAGGCGGTTAGTAGGGACAGTTGTGCATCCTAGAGCCGTGAGCACACCTTCTTGCAGTTTCGGCACCAGTTTGTACACAATGTCCTGCATGGTGCGATCGAAGCTGATGTATTGCAGGGGATGGGACTGGTGGATGATGTTGTCGCAGGTGGGGCAGGTCTTTTTCTCCTCCAGGTGCTTTACCAGACAGCTTTTGCAGACTGAAAGAGAGGCAAAACAGTTGTTGGGCAGGTGCTCTCCAGCTTCACAAGCACTACTCGCCGCACAGGCGAAATCGACGGCAAACTCACATGTGTGCAGACACTCCGTCACCGTGGTGGCGTCGATGAAATAGCCCCCGCAGATCTTGCACGTGATGTGCGGGTTGATCGTCTTCAGCTTCACGCGCCGCTCCATGCTGGCCCGACGACGTCTGTGCGTGCTGCTCCCGCTGTATTCCTAAATTATAGCCCTATAATTTTGCCGATTGCAGCAGGCTTGCCTGCGGATTTTCCGCTCTCCCACTCCCGGGCGGAAAACGTCCAAAAAAAGCGACCGCGCTCGCTTCCGCTTAGGTTGAAGATTCGCGCACGTGAAAACGGGTACTCGGCATTGTGGCCAGCGGTTTAGGGGTTCGACTTGTTCAGTTTTTAGTGGTAATTTGAAACAAATAAAAAGAAATCACGACTAAATTGTGTGTACGTGTGAGTTAGGGATGGACGATAGTTGCGTACCTGTTACAACTATCGTATCGAAAAATGTGCGTGTATTGGTAAAGGGTTGCCGGACTGCTGGCGGAAACTAGTTACTTTTTTATATTTTTAGCCGCTCAAAAGAAAAAACATGTTTATATTTCAAAATATAAATACCCAACTTTGTTGATATTTATAGGGTTAATAAGTAAGTAATATAAGAAGTATTTTTTTGCAACTTGCAAATATCGCGAATATCGTGATAGTACTCGAAAAAATATTACGGATATTCTTTAAAGTAGATTAATTATATATGCCATCCAAGATATTCCGGTCCGTTCAAAAGTTATTAATTATTATATATATATATGTTATATTATAAAAGGTGGTATTAAAAAAAATTAATTGTTTAACATTTTATTTTTTTTGAAAACGTTTTTAATATGTTATACCTAATTTGTTTATCTTAACAGCTAAATTTTTTGATAACAACAATACAAAATTTACCATTAGTTTTTAATTGCAATCGCTGTTTTTAACTTTGTCCTTAATTTAGCTATTAACAAATAAGTGTTTAAACTGGAATAAACAACCGCTTTTCAACAAATATTTTTCCAAAGGTAATAAAACATTTCCCGGCTTTCTCGGTTCTCTAAACTGACTCGAAAACCATTTTAAAAAATTCCTCTGATAAACTGCAAAAAATTCGAGTCTCAGGACTGAATGTGCGGAGCCATAACGTAAGGCATTATTGACAGGTATGTTGAAAACCAGCCACTTAGTGTAGCCATAAACGAATTTAGGAACTTATGATGCCTTATTAGAATTAATAAACTGAATACATCGAAAGACAATTAACGCTAAAAAAAGTTGGTTTAGTTAGTTGCCTTTTAGTTAGTTATTGTCTCTTATTTTATTAGATTACTGGATTCGTCTCAATTTAAAATTCTCATTCATTCATAGCATGTACTGGGCGTAGTGCGGCTCATATCTTTCAATGTATCTCTGCACAAAAGCACATTTTATCCTTATAAAATATCCATTTAAGAGGGCAAAATCAAGAGCCGACTTTGCTAAAATCTTGCCCAATCCATGTCCTCCGAGTTCTTTGGGAACTTTGGTATGAACTATCGTCATAACTTGTTCATGAAGGTCAAACACTAGCTCGGCTCGTCTTCCGTTGACATCAATGAAAAATACGCCCCTGGGAGGTGTTAAAAACAAGTTAAATTAAGGACAAGAACTAATTGTAGCATAATACTTTTGCCTATTGACTTGGAACGACGATGGAGACCGGGCGTCGAGCCAGAAAGGGCTGGCCGGTTTCAACAAGTTCGAAATGCGACTTTTATTGTGTGTGATTTGGTAGCCGGAGTTAACTTTGGAGTAAATTGAATAGGTTCGTCTGGCTGTGTTTAAAATTAAACCATTTAGCTGTCGAAATTTGGAAAACATGTTTTAATTTGGAAGAATTACACGAAAAAAATAAACTATGTCCGAAAGATTTGTGATTGTGACAGCTTTTGGTGTGACCATACTCGCCTTTATGGGATTATCCTGAATTTGTAGCCATCAGCTGTTGTTCAGCTGAATGTTTTTGTTATCTGGCTTCTCTTTGAGGCGTAGTTTTGTTTGTTTTTTTTGTAATAATTTTGTAATAATTACTCATAGCACCGGACAAATGGCGCTGGTGGATCACGACTCCTGGGATATTGAATACGAGGGATGCGAGAGGCTGCGCCATCAGCTGCTGGTGCAGTTAAATCAACGCCAGCAGCTCGGCCCCAAGGAGACTTTGTACGTCCAGCTGTCTGCTAGCATAAGGTCGGGATTGGAGCAGCTGGGTCAGGATTTGAAGCACCTTAAGATCGTGCTAGATAATGCCATAACATGGGAGACAAGCCCCGAGGAGGAGCTGCAGCAGCGTCGCATTGACTACGACCGACTCACCTCCCAGCTGCGTGGGATCCGAGAGAAGTTCGCCAACAGCACGCGCTCCGATGTGAGGATTGCTGTTGCAACCAGCAGCTCAGGCTCTGCGTGGCAGGATCAGGATCTTCGGCCGGGACAGAGTTCTTCCCGCAACGCACCCATGGACGCGGAGGCACTGAAGCAGCGGAAGATGGAGATGCTGGCGCAGCAGGATCAAGGCCTCGAGAATTTGTCGGTTACCCTCTCGCGGCAGCGGGAGCTAGCCACCCAGCTGGGCAACGAAGTGGAAGATCAGAACAGTGAGTATTATGTTTCCCAGGCCTTGCTTTTACCCATCCCTTTATTTCCTGTCTTTTTCCTGCTCCTTCAGACATCCTGGACAACCTGGCCAACGCCATGGATCGCGTAGAGTCCGGCGTGCAGCGGGAGACGCAGAGCATCGGTCAGGTCAACCGGCGAGACAGCACCTGGGGCTACTGGTTGGTCATCATCACCCTGTTCGTCGCCATTCTCGTGGTGATCTTCGTGTAGTGGCCATTCCAATTGTTATGCTTCCCATCTATGTATGTACCCATTTGTGGAGTTTCCGTTCTGTAGTTATCCCAAAGTTCCCATCAGAGTATTTATACACTAATTAAAGTAGAATTTATAAGTATCTAAGTTCGCGGATCGTTCCTTGCAACAGGTTTTATTTTTGTGTCGTTACATTACGTTTAACAGATGTACAGGTGTTTCATTATCTACTTAAGCCAGATCGGAGGCATAGGGCACGCCGGCCAGGTGACCGATAGCCCCGACTGCCAGTTTGGAGCCGCCCACCTTCCGGGCCGCCGCCTGGACATCCGATTGCGAGATGCCATCGATGGCGCTGAGCAGAGCATCGGCCTCCACCACGTTCCTGGAGAGCGCCGCCTGGCGACCGATCTCCTTTATCAGACCACTATCCGACGAGTACTTCGAGACGACGCGCGCCTTCAGCAGAGCCTTGCCGCGAGCAACATCCTGGTCTGACACCGAGGCAGACTTAAGGCCGCGGACGAGGAACTCTACAGTCTTGCCAACATCCTTGGCATCGGCGGACACCACAAAGCCAAAGATACCGGCGTCCGAGTAGCTGGCGTTCAGAGCCTTGACAGAAACTCCTACGCCTCCAGCGCTGTTAACGGCCTCGCCGAAGAGTCCAGCCGAAGTTCCGCGCTTGGTGGCTGCGCCGGCACCAACAGCCTGCTCCAGAATGGCAAAGGCCAGAGCCTCTTTTTGGTTAGTGGCGGATCCGCCCTGTCCAGCCACGGCCACAACGGCCCTGTGTCCGGCAGTGTCCTTGCGGGCATCCCCTCCGTACCAGTTGGCAGAGGCAGCCTTGCCGCCGCCACTTGGGAACTGCAGGGTTTGGGCGAAGCCAGACAGAGTGTTGTTGTCAATGCCTACGCCTACGACGGCAGCACGGCCGGCAGCAAAGTTCTGGGCCGCGAAGTGCAGCAGGCTCTCGGTGGACAGTTTGCCCAACTGGAAGCGGGGCGAGTAGATCGAGTTGCCCAGGCCGTTACGGAAGGCTGCCTTGTGGACGAGCTCAATTGCGCGTTGCTGCAAGGGATCGTAGGATTAATAGAGTTCGTTAGAAATACGGTTTGTGCACACCTACCTCCGTGGAAACAGCATCTAACTGGTTGATCAGAGTCTTGGCGTTGTCCTTCAACTCCCAGGGCTTGAAGGCAGGCTGCAGCAGATCCTGCAGGTAGCGCAGTCCGGTCTCAGCGTTGTCTGCAGTGGTGGTCACTGTGTAGCCAACAACCTCGCGGTCGCCCCAGGTGGTCAAGGTGCCGCCCACCTGCTGAATGTTGCGGTTGATGGCGAAGGCGCTCGAGTTCTGGGTGCTCAGACCTCCGGCCAAGCGGAGCAGGTGCGAGGCGCCCTGGGTGTCGTAGGCCTCGTTGCGAGATCCAGCGCTGCAAGGAAGGTATTAGAAGAGACTCACAATACCGGCGACCTAGGTATACTTACCCCAGCACCAGCGACACGCGCGAAACGGGAACGGTGGCGTCGGCAGTGGCCACGACCAGCTTGTTCTCCAGAACCTTTACGGTCACGGCGGACACGTCGCCCGCGGCACGGGGGCTGGTTACATAGCCTCGTTTCTGCCGGAAAACAGGACGAGATCGGTATTATTCTTAAAGCATTTGCATTTGTTTAGATAGCAACTTTTACAGCGATTTACGTAACACGAGCCTCCCTGTGGGAGGTTTCGTTGCCGTAACTTTTGTTGGTTAAGTCGAGACTTACGGCGATGGCGCGCAGGAGCGTCGTCTTGCTAGCGTTGCAGGCCATTACGTGTATTATGTTATAATTTCCTCTATTTGCTTTTTAAGCAATTAACAAATAATCGCAGAGCGAAATTTTTTACTCCGCTGTCGTTTGCGCTAGTGTGGCCGTCGCACAGAGTTTTGCAAATCCGTCTCCAATTGGAAAACAAACTGTCACACTTAAATATCACAGTCACGGAATAGTGATCACAGTTTTAATAAAAGTTAAGTCCGGTTTATGTACCTATTAATTTTTGAATCCGTAATTTTCAACATTTTTTCACCCGTTATTTCTTTATCCAATATATTCCAATACATGTAGATTATATGGTACTTTAATATTTATTAACTTTTTAAGATATATCAAACACTACAAGCTGTGTGGGGGGCTTCTTAGACTATCATTTCGAGGTCGCGGGCATAGCTGAGAACCTGCTCTGCCAGCTCCTCGGATGGCAGCAACTCCTTGGGCTTTACACTACGGTCCGTAAAGCTGTAGTTGCCGTTGGTTTCCAGCTTCCACTGTCGCTTCTCGCCGAATGCCTTTATTTCATCGGGGACACGCAGGTTCAGGCGCTTGGCCGCATCCTTGGCAGAAATCTTCTCGTAAGACTTCTCAATGCAGGCTCCAATCTCGTCGCGCACAGTTTCTACCAGAAGGTCCATGAAGTAGCTGTATATCTCGGCGGGTACCGTCGACTTGGCCTGGAAGATCTTGTTGTAGCGCCCCTCCATGATGTACTGCTCGAGCGCCAGGATGGGACGGATGAACTGGTTGTGCTGGATGATGTCAACAGAGAGCAGCTCCAGTTCTGTGTGGAAGTCGGACACCCGATTTCCGGATAGCAAATACAGCAGATTGAGGCCCAGCAGCTTGTACTTGCTCTCCGACTCGCCGATGATCTTGGCGTAGTCGTAGTAGTAACACTTCAGCTGTGCCATGTATCGCTCGAAGGCGAGCAGATCCTTGCTGAGAACGCTGTGCTCCACGGCTACCTCGAGAACGCCTCTGGCCAGCAACAGCTGCTTCTTTGAGTTTTGTGCATCGCTTCCGTCGGTGGGCAGGAAAGCCAACTTCACTAGGGCCACCTTCAGTTGGTCCAGCAACTGGCCGCATCGTGTGGTGTTCGGGGGTCGCTTCGACCACTCGACGGTCAGTTCCTTGTAAAGCGCTTCAACGGTTGCCATTATTGTTGCCTAAATGCGGTTAAATTGAGTTAATACAGTTTACTTTTGATGATGAGTTTCGCTTTTGCGCTAGAGATGGTAGTTACTGTGCTGTGTGGCCGTGCACTCATATCTATACCGATAAATATCAAAATAAAGTTGACTTTGCGCAAAGAGAATTTTTAATATTGTTAAATATGTTCCAAAAAAAGCATTGGTTTATGATTTGTATGATTTATTATTTACAATTAGATTGTTCTTTTACCATATTCGCTTTCTTCAATGTTTTCACTTTTTAATGTTTTTCGATAATTGTCTGTCTGTTAATGCTTCGCCGAATTGTTCAACACCTAACATTAATGTTTCGATCCTTTCGCCCCCGACAAGCGTCCAGTCAAGAAACTACTATTTTTTGGAAATATCGACGAGTGTATAACTAAGCAAGATGTCCGACGAGGTCAACACCGCCGCATGGGACGACTCACTGCTGATCAAGTTTTACGATGAAAACGTTGGCCTGGCCCGCGAGGAATTGGCACGCCGCTTGGCAGATTCTACCAACAAGCGTGAGGAGGAAAACGCAGCTGCTGAAGTCGCCGTTGCCGAGGATTCGTCGCCAGCTAGCGCCGGGCCAATGGTCTTCAAGCCCGGCGATTTCGCTCGGGCCACTTACATTGATGGCTTGGACTACGAGGGCGTAGTGGTTTCCGTGGACGAGAAAGGCGAGAGCTGCACAATCCGCTACCTGGGCTATGAGAACGAGCAGGTGGTTCTGATGGAGGACTTACTACCCTCTTGGGGCAAACCAGTTCGTCGCGAACAGTTTCTAGCCGCCAAAAACGAAGAGGCAGGTGAAAAGCAGCCGGCCCGCTCCAAGGCTTCGACTTCTGCCTCCTCTGGCCTAAACCCGAAGAAGTCGTCTTCGGGCAAGGGCAAGACCACTGCTGGAGGAAGCGGCGGTCTGGCAATGCCGCCCATGCCGCCGCTCCCGCCTATGTTCACCGCCCAGAACGAGGGTGGCGACCAGGATGTTGTGGCTATGCTAACCGCGTGGTATATGTCCGGCTACTACACAGGCCTTTACCAGGGCAAGAAGGAGGCGGCCAATGCTATTGCCACCGCCAGCGCCAAGAAGAGGACTCCTAAGAAGTAGTATAAAATGTATCTGATATGTATCTCACTCCACATCTTTCCAAAAGACTTGTAGCCATTAAGCCATTAAAACAAATAAACATTGTTATGTTTAGAGAGTTTCACAATGATATTGAGAGTAGGATCGGGTGTCATGCCGCCTCTGCTCTTCACTTAATAAAAAGTGCCGATGCAGGCAGAAATCCAGGGTGGCCTGGGTTCTCTGATGGCTTGTAGGTACCGTATCGTTTCAGTTGTTTTCGGCAGTCGAAGGAATCGGTCTGCACTCCTGGAGTTTTCCCAATACAAAAGGTTTATAACGGAGCTCACAATGTTTTACAGCACTGTTCACAGCTCAGGTATGATTGTCAGGACACGAATTAAATTGGAAGGTGCCCAAGGGCATCCTGGGTTTTCCTTCGAGCTATATGCATTGCCTTTGACCAGTAGTATTCAGGCAGTCGAAGAAAACAGTCGCAGGTTAAGTTGTATTTCCATTACAATTATCTAAAAGAACTAAAAACTTGCGATCACTTGTTTACTAACACTGGTCGCGGCTCCGGAATGGATGTCATAATTTAAATTACAAGCTTTAAAAAGTAATTTGCGTTGAAAAGGACAATAAAACAAGACTCCGCAATGCCAGGCCAGAGGCGAGTGCTGGATTTCGGCGACGGCACGGAGCCCATCAATTTGGACTATCCGGACACCCGAATCTTCTCCAACTGCTCGAGTTACGGCGATCGGGTGCCGGGCTTGAGCTGGAACGAGTTCACAGTGCACCATCGCGGCCAGCTGGAGTACCTGCCCAATCCGCAGCAATTGATCATGGAGGCACTCTACGAGGCGGTAGACGGAGCCGAGTTTTATCCAGTGCATTACCAGGTTGGTGTCCCCATCATCAGGGAAATATTTTTGTGTTTTCAAGGGATACTAATACTTCCAGCGTGGGACGAGGGAGGACACCTTCCTTGCCCGTAACTGCAAGCAGGCCATTGACAATCTCTTCAAGCTATCCCTAACCATCAACGTGGGCAACGGCGCTTCCATTCCGATCGGAGTGCAGCTTGCGGTGGCCGAATCCAACATGAGGCAAATATCGCCCCATTTTCTCATCGCCAGTGTGCTCGATAATCTGCTGAAGCGCCTGGAGCAGCAGAACGGAGTGGACGGACTGCTCAATCTGGACAACTTTGGGGCCCTGCCAGAGTTCCGGAACGTTGTGGTGAGCCTGGGCAATCCGGCCGTCCTGATGAACGTGTGCCAGGTGATCCGCAACGATCCCGCCTGTAGCCGAGTGAATGGATTCATCATGACGAACAATCAAATTCGTGAGGTGCGTCACCTGAGTCTCCTGTCGAACGTGGACTACGCTCTGCTTGACCTGAGCGGCAATAAGGTGGGTGTTAAGATTTAAGTTTGTCTCCAGTTTGGCCCTTGACTAATTTTCAGCTTCTAGATCAGATCGGCCGAGCGCTTGTGCCGAGACTTGGCGCAGTTTCGGGCAAGGGAACTACGCCTGGATCGCAATCCCATTGCCAGGAGCAGCAAATTTCCGGGCAGCATTAAGTCGCTGGAAAAGAACTTTCGAATGGTGGTGAGTTATCCACATGGGCTTACATCTGGGCAAACCCACAGTTAATCCTTTGGTTTCTCCCTAGAATGGACTGCCATTTAACAAGCTGCACAAGGCATATTCCCCGCTGGACGGCGAGATCGATCTGGACGCAGATGGAACTCGAATTGACGAAGTGAACGCGTTCCAGCTGCCTCAGTTTGAGCATAGCCAGCAGTGGCATGCGTTTCTGGTGAGTTTTTTTTCCTGGAATTCCCTATTTTTAATAGCGGTCTTTCTAGGGAGTCAGTAATGTGTGTGCCAGGACTTCCCTGTACATTTGTTAATTTTTAGAGATATTTGTATCTATTATGTTAATGGCTATATTTATTTATGGTGCCAGGTACCAATAAATTACAAGGTTATTATAAATTGATGTCAATAGAAAATTATGGTAATAAGCCTTATATTACCAATAATAGGTTCCAGATCCCCATCACGAGTTCCAGCAGGAATCGTTTTTTAATATGTTTTTCATTTACGTGGATCCCAACTTGAGCGAGTTTTATCCTTGTTACTATAAGGTGAGTTTCTGTCCGAACTTCTGTCCTGCCAATCTTTATCCTTACAACTTATTTCAGTACGGCCGCGGCGAGCACATCTTTCTCGTTCGCAACTGCTACGATCAGATTGCCAACCTGGTGAACACTTTCAAGCTCCAGATGGAGATACCAGCGATGCCTATGTATCCCGAGAAGCGAATCTTTGGCTACTACCTGCGCATGAACGTGAGCACCTTCAAAAAACAGCATATTGTACCGGAGGAGTGTATCAGAAAGGCGGTGGAACGCAGATATGCTGCCCAAAACCGGCTGCTCGATCTTGATCAGTTTCAGTCCAGCGAGAGCCTCCGGAACGTGGTGGTGCACCTCAGCTCGCCGAAAATTCTGACCAACGTTTTGTCGGTGGCCTCAAAGCAGTTTATGTCCAACTGTTCGGAGATTCGGATGTGCAATAACAAGATATTAACTGTGCAGAAAGCTCACGTACTGCGACGGATGGGCAACCTGAGAGCCGTAGATCTGAGCCATAATTGGCTCCACGAGCTCTCTGCTATAGAATCCCTAGGCGATCTGCCGCTGAAATCGTTGGTTCTTCATGGCAACCCAGTCTGCCGCAGCTACTGCCTGCCCAGCGAATATGTCCGGGCGGTTACGCAGATGTTTCCACAGCTAACAACGCTAGATGGGGTGGATTTGCAAACGAATCCGGGCCAGGCGTCGCAGAAGAACTTCCTCTGTGACATCAGCGCCTACGAATTGGTGGGCGACGTCTTTCTCAGGGACTATCTGCGCGAGTTCGAATGCCCGGAGGAGCGGGCCAATCTGCTCAAGTACTACTCAGACAACACGCTCTTCACCATGACAAGCACCTACTCGATGCCCCGCAACTACATAAATGGCCACCTCGTTCGCCGCATCTCCAAATATAGCACTCATGCCCGCAACTTGCTGAATCGCGACATTTCGCGGGCGGCCAACGGGGTGCACGTGGGCACCGCTGAGATCATGGAGGTCCTGATGCAGCTGCCAAAGGTCACCCACGATTTCCACTCCCTGCAAACAGACGTGATGCACTACGATGGCAAGTCGGCGGCCATCAATGTGACTGGTCTGCTCCGCGACGAGTCACCAGGCAGCCGAGACAACAGTGACTTCTTTTTAGCCTTCAGCCGGCAGTTTATGATTAAGATTGTGGGCGACGGCCTGGTAAGGGAGAACTTCTATATGTATTTTAATGATTTTATTTACGGAACTATATTTTTAGGGCATTAGCAAGGGCGCTCACCGCATCCGGATCACCAACGAACGTTTCAACATAATGAATCCCAGCAACAAAATGATCAGATCCGCCTTCAAAGTGGACTACCTTGATCATAGAGAACGTTCGGTGGAAAAGGACTCTGTGGATGCTAAAGATTACAAGCTGCTAATGTTCCAAGAGATAACCGGACTCATTTCTACTTGGTGCACATCGATTGTGGAGCAAGCGGACTGGGACTTGGAGCGGGCCTTAAAGTTGTTTATCCAAAAGAATACGGCCAACGAGATACCGGACCAAGCTTTCGCCTAGCCCAAGCGGGCCTAGAATTCTCTAACAACTCATTACACCAAAGGAGCCAAAGAACAAATATAACATTTCTTCAAGATTTTAAAAACCAAATCTTCAAAATAAACACATGCCGTTGCAGGCGGCTTTCGATCTGTATATACATATTCTTTCTGATTTTAAGAAAACATTAAGTTGTCTAGACTCCAATTTTCCGACCATGCATTTGATGATGCAGCTACTTATTCCCAATAAAACTGCCTTGGATAATTACCATTCAGATATTGCTTAGATGGCGGAAAAACATTTATTTGATAATTACGAGTTAATCACGTGCAAAAGGTAGTCATTCTTTGGGAATATTAATTATCTTTCTAACATTCTCCGATACCTGGCTGCCGGATGGAATTAGCAGCAGGTCAGTATGGGGTCAGTGGGAAATAAATATTGAGGAAATGCCATCATTATTTCGCTTAAATATTTAAATATTTTGTTTTGTAGACTAGAAAATGTTTCTAAATACATTTAGCATATGTTTTCTTGTTGTATAATATGTATAATGCATTGGTAAACGCACAGTTCAGGACCCTTACTCTTACGATAAATTACAAAAAGGAGAGAGGGAAAGTCCGACTAAGCTCTAAGAATTCGCATATATCAAGTAATGTATGTTGGCGTGTGTGCTTGGGGGATGATCATGCATGTGGGTTAAGTAGGTAATGCGGATGATAAGAAGATTGAAAGAAATTCGAGTGGTTTCCATGCTTCATGTCTCTGTTTTTAATTCCATAACTTATAGATCAACTTCCAAAAACAAACTCAAATGCCAAAAATGTCTCTGCCAAGCTATGAGCGCGTCTTAATATCAAAATAAGTCTGTTACACCGTCCTCGGATGTGTATCCGCCTTGTGTGTGCTTGTGATAATGTGTATTTTTGCGTAATTACAATGGATAATTTTAACGGTAGAAAGAATAAGGATTGACAAGGCCAAAGGCCTTGGTCTTCCTTTAATTTCTGTGGCTTGGAATAAACATTTACGAAATTGGCGCTCATAGTGGCTTAGTTATAAGTTGGATATTCGGTTGCTTTGTTGCTCTGCTGCTGGGTTTTTGCTGCTCCTCTCTGCAGTTGTTGCTGCTGCCGTGACCCGATTTAATTTGGTTCGCCAGCCTCCCGATAATGCTTCATTTGCGTCTGCCGCTCACCGTGCTCCAGCCTCCAGACTCCTGCTGATGGTGTTGCTCCCTATGTCGGTGTTGCTGCTGTTGTGGTGCTGATGTTTTGGTTGTGCTGTTGACTGAGGTGTGTGTAAGTAGAGCACCACTAGCGGCGGCAGACGCGGCAGCATCGTCTCACTTCTTACCGGGAGGCGCTATTGGTTGGCCGCGCTCCTTGCCGCGCAACTTGATGCCCAGCACGCGCTCCATCTTGCCGAGGATCAAATTGTTTGGAATTCCGCGTCCAGCCTCATAGTCGGTCACCACCTGCTGTTTTTCGCAGATTTTCTATGGAATACAGATGAGAGATTGGTTTAAGATAAGTGAAAGCAAAGCACACAAAAAATCGTAAATTTGTATCTAAAAATAATCTTTTAAAGCATAGTTTCTGCCTTATTGTGTTTAGTTTTGTATTAATAGCTAGGACCTACAGTGGCCAAGTCCTTCTGGCTAAGTCCCTTGCCCTGGCGTCCCTGCTGGATTAGCTTGCCAACGTCCAGAGGTATCTTGTCGTGGCGCAGCTCTTCAGTCTCGCGGTCCAGCTTGGCAGTGTTTTTGGTGGTCACATGCTGCTTGTTGGTGCCTGCACCATCTGCGTTTCAAGAGACATGAAAGAAAAAATCAGTTGGTTAGCCAGGGTTAGGGTGGGGAAAGGCCGATATGCAGTTGTGAAATAGCTCGACCGGTGACATGAATAACGACAACAAATGCCACGCAATGCAGCAGGAGGTGTGCTTCTAGGTTAGACAGTGGTGTGGCCGCAAAGGGGGTCACAACACACTCTCACACTCGGGGGGGCAAACCGGCGGCGGCGGCGGCGGCAGTGCTTACATTTCTGTTGGGTGTCAACAGCGACTCCTTGGCGGCGCGCATTGTTGACCGCCGACTCCGTCTTGAGAGTTGACGACTTGGGCGCCTTCTTGCGCAGAACGGTCACAGAGTCCCAGTCCGACATCTTTTTTGTTTCGTTTTTTATACGTGATTTTTAGCGCACGATTTGGGGAGCAGGCGGAGGTCGTCAGGTGGCAGTTCAAAATGACGGAAAAAGGCAATAAGAATGAGTGAATGCTTTCGAATTGAAAGCCGGAACCACTGGCTGCTTTGATGGGACTCACATTGGTTTCTTTGCTTGGCTTAATCTGCTTTATTATTAATTAAAACTACGAAATTCCAGAACTATCTCCCGAATTTGACTTGTATATGTGTATTAGTGCTTGCAGAAAATCATCGATGTTTTTGAAAAAGTGCGATACATCGCTGTTTATTTTTTAACATCGATTAGCAGATTTTCCTCGCAGCTAGTCACACTTAATGAGCGCGAAGAGCTTCAAAATTATCTTCGTTTTCTTTTCGTGCAGCAATTCCTCGCAGCATAAAACTCTGCATATGAGCGCGCATACCTTTAGGAATGGGGAAAAGTGTGATTTTCCGAAGGACTCCCGTGAAAGGCGCATTAATAAAAGCTAAAGGGCTTTGGGCATTGCCAGACTTTAGTCCGTTCTGAAAACGCGTTAGTGAGTTTTCCTCTCTCAGCTGCGAGAAAAACAAAAATGCTCGAAAGCAACTTAAATTCTCCGGTTTTTCCGCTTTCCCTGCTAGACGACAGCGAATACCAGCCCCAGCGATGCTATGTGCCGGCAGGAGAGGAAGTGCTGGAGACGGGATGGTGCCGCTGCCACCTTTCCGATGCCAGCTACTCCGTTTGTTGGGTTTCAACGCGTGCAGGCAGGGAGGCTTGTTGCTTCCTAGATGGGGTTGTGGCCTCCTCGTCCCGGTTCGCCCCTGCCAATCAGCGATTGGTGAAACTGGAGCCCCTAAAATTGGTTTCCTGTGTGGACAGGATTCCCTGCGTTGTCACGGTCACCGAGGAGCTACTGCAACGCCCTCAAGTTGCGCTGGAGGACCTGCGGGACGATGTGCGGGTGTTTCTGCGCCACCTGAAGCTCACCAGAGGATGCTCCGTGCAGCATCGGCGACTTGCGCAGTTGGGAATCGCTAGTGTGGAGATATTCGATGCCCCAGAAGTCTTTCCAGATGAGTGCTTTGAAATAGCACGCGATGCTGAAATTCTCCTCGTGGACACGCGTCTGCCGATGCCTTATCCTTTAGTTTGTACCTCGCGGTACATGCCACACAGCTTCGAGCAGCCAATGGAGGCTTTGGAACAGCTGGTAGAGACCTCCAAGCTCGACTTTACACACCGATTTCCCACCACAGCCTTGGTTGTGGGGCCTGTGGGCTGTGGCAAGAGTCGTCTGCTAGGAGAGTTTTTGCGTCGTCACAGCTGCAACTGCTTCTACATCACCGCCAGCCAGGTGCTGCGTTCCTATCCCGGAGAAACAGAAGAGGAGCTGCGTAGGATCTTCAAGGCGGCTGAAACGTTCAAGGAGCAGCTGCGCCCGCTTTGTAAGTATTTAATTTTCGCTGTAATTCTGAGTTTATTAAGATTTTTTGAACTTTTAGTACCCATTGTGATACTCATCGAGGATCTAGAGCTCCTCTGCCCCTCGGCAAGCTCCGCGGATACCAAAGACTCTAGCAACTCGCTGCGTATTTCAGCCCAGCTCTACAAACTAATTGATGCTGTGCCAAAGGGCATTATTTGTGTTGCCACCTCTGGGTCTCCAGACTCCTTGCACGAGCACGCTCGCCGACGCTTTGTGCGGGAGATCTCCATCGAAATGCCCAGTGAAGACCATCGACGACAGCTTGTGGGGGATCTCTGCCAAGAGCAGGGGCTGCAAGTCTCTGATTCACTACTCGATCACATAGCCAGGAACACTCAGGGATATGTGATGGCCGATCTAGCACTCCTTCTGCGCCGCGTGCAACAGGAATGGCTGACCAAAGGGGACACCTGTTCAAGCGTAGATAAAATTTTTCGCCAGTCACTGCTCTGCACGCAACCAAGTGCCTCCCGGGCCACGGATGTGCGTGTGTCCAAGATAACTACTGGGTTTGAAGCAATTGGAGGAATGGAATCTTTGAAGCGCACACTTCAAGTCTCCGTATTAGCGGGTCTTCGACAGAGTGCTGCATTCGCTCGTTTCGGCTTGAGTTTGCCAAAAGGAGTGTTGCTCTACGGACCACCGGGATGTGCCAAGACCACCATTGCCAAGTGCCTGGCCAGGGAGGCGAACATGACCTTCATTGCCACCTCGGCGGCGGAGGTTTACTCGCCATACGTCGGCTGTGCGGAGAGGTTTATCTCGAGGATATTCGACACCGCTCGCAAGAATGCGCCTTGTTTAATATTTCTGGACGAGATTGGTAAGTTATCTCTAGCTAAAATGACTCAAATATTAGATAATTTTTACTTCCAATTGCCAGATTCTCTTGTTGGCAGAAGAATAGTCTCGAATGGTGGCGGTGGAGGCCAAGTTCAGCTAAGGATTCTTTCCACGCTGCTCACCGAAATGGATGGCATCGTAGGCGGCGGCAGCCAGCAGCACATACTGGTTGTAGCGGCCACTAATCGTCCCGATATGATTGACGACGCCCTGCTTCGACCCGGACGCTTTGATAAGCTCATCCATGTCCCGGCTCCAGATACGGACTCACGACTGGCACTGCTTCGGCTCCACGCTCAGCGAATGCCCTTCCATAAGGAAGTGGATCTTGAGGCCATATCCTCCCTCACCGAACGCTATTCCGGGGCGGATCTGTGCAATCTGTGCAACGAGGCAGCCATAGAGGCATTCCAGCGGGATTTTGAGGCTACCGAAATCCAGTGGCAGGACTTCGAGAAGGTCCTGGCTAAGCAGAAGTCCTCGCTGACACAGAGTCAAATTGATAGCTTCTATAGGTTTGCCTACAGGTTTTTGTAAATAATAAAGAAAACCTTTTTATTTATGTTAACTGATGAAATGTTTTTAATTTACATTTACTTGCTGCTTAATTTATACGAACTGTTTTAGATACACACATTTTTATAAATTTTTGTTACTAAGTAAAATGTTTTTAAACTGATAAATAAGAAACTATGAACTCGAAGTAAAACGTTAACAATTTCAGTTTTTCAAGTCCAATCTGCGCGCTCTTTTATTCGATTAACGATAAGCCGATTGGTCTTATCGCGCTCAGCTGTTTAGTCGATTACTAGCTGTAGCAGCAAAACAAAGAAAATTGAAAACCAAATTAACGCAATTAAACGGAGTAAAAAAAACCTAGGTTATCACAAAAAAACAAACTAGATATAGTGAGTCATCACAAAGCGAAAACTTTACCGGCCATAATGGCAGAAACCCGCAAAGACGCTGCACCGCCGACCTACGACGAAGTCATGAACTCCTCCTCGCATGGTAAGAACCAGTGAAAAACCCCTCAGTACAGATTAGTATACCCTTAAATCCTCGCCAGATTCCCGACTGATTGCGGGCGTGCACCAGGGAGCACCTAGTTCCCCGCCCCCGAACATGCACATGCCCACATACGGAGCTTTCGAGACGACCCCGGTGAGTGTTGTGATCCAACAACCGGCGACGATGGCTCCAGTGGTCGCCTTGCCCACGGAGATCATTGTGATCGGCGGCTGCCCAGCGTGTCGCATTGGCTACCTGGAGGACACCTTCTCCGCCTGCGGCCTGTGCTGCGCCATCTTGTTCTTCCCTGTGGGAGTCCTCTGCTGTCTGGCGATGCGAGAGAAGCGGTGCACCAACTGCGGAACGGTCTTTTGAGCAGGGGGATTCCCCAGGGATTCGGGCTCGACTATTAATTCCTTACTGGGACTGTTTTCTATACATATACATATACATATATCACAAAAACTCCAATATTTTAATTATTGTTAATCGTTAGCGCTCACAAATCATTAAATATTATGTGTAAATATGAATCATGGCCAGTTTAAGGTCTGCCCCCGATTTCCAGTCAGTGTCCGGCGTCGGTTGAGCGATATGTGTACAGTGAAATCTCCACACACCCATAAGGAACGTCCCCTATATAAAGTTATATATAATCAGTTTATGTATTTGGATAATTGGCCAGGAAACTAATAATAATAGTTGCTTATTAACATATATTTTATATTTTAAAAATATAGACTTAGAAATTGTTTTTTTAAAACAAAAAGCCTATGAATTATTAAAAGTCACAAATAAACACAGGGATGCCTCAGAAATCGCTGTGTTTTACTTTTATACACTGTTTCTAATAATTTTACATCTTTGGCGATTTCCGTGGATCTCCTGATATTCCATTGTACCAGTGAAGCATGTTTTTATGAATATATAGAAAAGTTTGGACTCAGAGGTCCCACTGTATTCTGTTTTGAATTATAGATACGAGAGCGACGTCGTCGTCGAGGCGCGCTTCCGTTAATTTCAATTGAAATATAATGGGAGGGCGGTTTTGAATTACGTCCGTATTTTCCATGCTCTTTGCACTTTGCCGCGTATTTTGCTTTGTGTATTTGTTCCCCGCACAAAACACAGATCTGTAAACAAGTGGAGAGCATCCAAAAGGAGAAAGCTTTGATCCAAAGATACCCTCTCATGGGTTATCCTTAAAAATATCACAAATTATATTAAAAATTCCAATGAATTTGAGGAATGTCTATAATCGTTTATCTTTGCTGAAGGTTTATATGTAAGAAAATTGTTATGTACCCATTGCACTGACCAGATTTAATGAAATATAATCATTACGTTTTCTAAAGCTTTATCAGTAAATCAAAATGCTTGCCTCATCTCTCCATCTAACTGATATTCCCTGGGGGAAAAGTTCATGGGCACAGAGGGTAGCACAACAAACTCGCCGGCATCCACATCCGCTGCCGTGTCGTCGTCGGCGGCATCTTCCAGTCAACAGTCGCGAATCTCCTTTGCCGTGGACATGACCGCTGCTGCTCGTCTCCTGCTCTCGCTGTGGCTGTGGGAATTCTGCATCTTTGGCGTTACCTCCTCGCAGGCAGCTACTCCGTCCCGACGGCCCAATGTGGTGATGGTGATCTTTGACGATCTGCGTCCAGTTCTGGGCGCCTATGGTGATCCGCTGGCCAGCACTCCGTATCTGGACGACTTTGCCAGAGGAAGTCATGTCTTTACAAGGGCCTACAGTCAGGTGAGGCTCGAAGTCTAATATATTATTAGTATTCCTTGGGAAAAAGGGTTAATCTTCTTTCATTTTTCGGTTCAGCAATCTCTGTGCGCCCCCAGCCGGAATTCCTTGCTCACTGGCCGACGTCCGGATACCCTGCACTTGTACGACTTTTACAGCTACTGGCGCACCTTCACCGGAAACTTTACCACCTTGCCGCAATACTTCAAGGAGCACGGGTACTACACCTACAGTTGCGGCAAGGTCTTCCATCCGGGACTCTCCTCGAACAACACGGATGACTATCCGTTAAGCTGGTCAGCGCCAGCCTTCCGTCCACGTACCGAGCAGTTTATGAACTCACCCGTGTGTCCGGATAAGGAGGGCATTCTGCGGAAGAATCTCATCTGTCCGGTGGAGCTGCAAACGCAGCCGTACAAAACTCTGCCGGATATTGAGTCCGTGGCGGAGGCTCTGCGGTTCGTGGAGAGCCGTAAGACCCGGAACCGAGAGCCCTTCTTTCTGGCCATGGGCTTCCACAAGCCTCACATCAATTTCCGCTTTCCCAAGCAGTTCCTTTCCCGATTTCCGCTCTCTAAATTCTTCAACTACACGGAGGACAGCCTGAAGCCAGCGAATATGCCAGCGGTGGCCTGGAATCCTTACACCGATGTACGTGCCAGGGACGACTTTAAGCACTCGAATATCTCGTTTCCATACGGACCCATTGCCAGGCACCAGGCCGCCCAGATCCGGCAGGGCTACTACGCCTCCGTGGCCTATGTGGACGATCTGTTTGGCAAGCTAATGGCTGGATTGGATTTGGAGAACACGGTGGTGGTGGTACTCGGCGATCATGGCTGGTCCCTGGGCGAGCATGCCGAGTGGGCCAAGTACAGTAACTTCGAGGTGGCCCTGAGGGTTCCACTGATGATCAGAAGCCCGCAGTTTCCTCTGAGCCAAACGAAGTTCTATCACGGCATCACCGAGCTCCTGGACGTGTTTCCCACTCTGGTGGATTTGGCTGGTTTGCCTGCCCTGCCCACCTGCAAGAAGGATCTCCCGGAGTTGACCTGCGGCGAGGGCAAGAGCTTGTACTTTCAACTGATGGGCTTGGGATTGGGTAAGCTTTTATATTGGATTTTATTTGTCGGGTAATTTAACAATTTTTGTTAACCTTTGCAGCTGATGAGCACGTGGCCTTGAGTCAGTATCCCAGGCCTGGCATGCTGCCCACAAAGCATCCGAATAGTGATAAGCCCAAGCTGCGCAACATCAAGATCATGGGCTATAGCCTGCGAACCGATCTGTATAGGTACACATTGTGGGTGCGATTCCATGCCCAGAATTTTAGTCGAGGTAACTGGTTTTTTGGGGAAGAACTCAAGGAAACATAATATTAATTGTTTCTTTATTTTTTTCCCCCAGACTGGCATGATGTGTACGGCGAGGAGTTGTACGACCATCGCCTGGACTCCGGCGAGGAGATGAACTTGGTGCCGTTGCCCGAGTTCGATGATGTGCGCCAGCGCCTGCGCCAGCGTCTGATGGAGGTCGTGGGCAGCAGCTAGCGGAGATCGTCTGCCCCAGCTAGTTCCTCTGACCCGATCTTCATGATTTTTAATAAATTCATAAGCAATATGTATGTATTTATATGTATATATAGAGTGTGCAGCTGGAGAGACGGAGCGAATATCTTGTCGCCATAATTGGAATTTAATACTTCCGGTTGGGCAACAACTTTTGCGAGACGCCCAGACATGCTGCATATTTTTCGCTGTAATTTCTGCGATCTGCTGCCATCTCCCCCCTCGTGGACGTCTGCCTCTGCCTCTGTTTCTTTCCATATAGCATACAATCCGATCCACTCCAATCCGCGCATGCGTGACTTGTGTCCATTGCCTTTTTGGCTTCGTTTTACTGAATTTTTGTGAATGAAATTTCATTCAACGTTGGCGGCGCGCGTCTCGCTGCGTTGGCGTTGCCGTTGACGTTGGCAGCGGCGTCGGACGCCCAAATCTGGAGGAGATGCGGAGAGTGGAGAGCAAGGGGGAGCAGGCAACCAGTGGGGCGACGTTGGCGACTCTTTTCAAGCTTTCATTTTCGCTACGGCTTGTTGCCAGGCAAGTGAAAATCCAAAGACACCGAAAAAATAATTGTTTAAGTTTAAGTTTAGAAAAATAAAAGAAAAATAACAATAAATAAATATTAAATAAGAAACAAAAAATGAAAAGAAGTATTCTATGATTTTTATTAACAAAGGGCCCGGTATTAAAGCTTAAGAAGCTAAAAACTTTTAAGAATAAATTCCATATTTATTTTTTGGCTTATTATTAGTATTTGTAGTAAAATAAAAAAAATTTTTGTAATATATTTAGAGTAGCTATTCAAAGTAGGCTATGATATTTATGATTAGAAAACCTGGTGTTAAAAAATATGGTATTTGAAACTTAATTTTTTATATTGATTCCATTTGTGTCCTTTTAGGTGCCTTGTTAGCAATCAGTTTAATATTAAAATAATAGAATAATTGTTTTATACAACTTTTATGAAATTATACATTTATTTCATAATGTATTAGGTATGTATTTATATCAAATTTTTTTTGTACATACAAATATATTTTTTCCTGTGTCTGGTAATTAAATCTGCAGTCCGCTGCTTGATCGATGCGATCCCGCAGGCCCCTCTCCTCGCTATCGCTCCCGCCCCTCTGAACCCCTCAACGCCTCCTGCCTTAACCCACTCTTTCTCTACGTGCTCTCTAATGTGCATATTTGGTGTGGGCTGCGTTTTTGGGCTCGCCATGTGGGCCGCCGCCTCTCTGGAAGGTGATTAAACTGCATTTTGGCAGCACTTTCAAAATATGTGTCTGTGCAACTTCCCTCCTCCTCTACCCCCACCAAAATAAAAAAGGAGGCGTGGCCATTTCAGCTTTATGATTTTGTCATATTTTTCCCGCCGTCTGTGGCTGTTATAATTCCATTCACTAATTTTTTTGGCTTGATTGCGTGGCAGAGAAAAGTCTATTTAATATTAATAAATTTAAGTATTAATTAAAAATATTATATATTTAAGAAGTATTTTAAAAGGAAGGCATTATATTTAAATATATAGGAAATGCTGAAAACGGCACAACTATTAAGGAGTTATACGTGGGACACCTTATATGATGACTGCATAAAAGGTATTAGAACTATTTAAGGTGTGTTGGGCCCACACCCCCCCTTAAATATTATTATTACCACATCCCACCTACCATAACTTATTTTTACATTTGCCATTTCCGTTGTGGGCTTTCCTCTCATTCATTTTCTTTACCGTTGCTTTGTTGACAGCACCTTTTCTTTAATTCGCGCTGCAGCGCCTCCCAAAGCCAGGCCCAGCACCCCATCCCCCACCTTCCCCCCAATTTGTGTGTGCATAATGCAACCCGGCGGGGATCGGGGGCAAGTATATAGCCTATAGCTCGTGTGGGGCCGCCTTCGGTTCTCTGGTGGAGTCTCCGTTTCGGTTTTGAGTTTTGCGGCTAACCGCAGCACAGTCGCATAGCGCGT
>VNJV01018971.1:0-14247 GCA_008042635.1 Drosophila nikananu | reverse complement strand
GCACTGGGAGCGGGAGATGAGTCAACCCGAAGCGAGCGAAAGAAAAACTCCGATCGAAAATGGACCTTGCCCTTTTCACTTTTCGCCCTCCAAAAAAATAGCAGTTAAAATTTGGGAATTTTTTTTTAATTCCTTTTCACTCTAGGCGCTTCTCCTCCTAGCGAATTAATATATAATAAAGTGGGTTTTTGCTTATCTGCACTGCGGAATCCGCTGGACCGCTTAAGCTGCTGAATCTTTAGAGCCGTCCGGCCGATGCCACTGTTGCTGCTGATGAGGCGGCTGTGACCGCTACCGCTGCTGATCCCGTTATCGTTGCCGAGACCGCTACCGCCGCTGATCCCGTTATCGTTGCCGAGACTGCTACCGCCGCTGAGGCCGTTATTGCTGGAACACCCACTAACGCTGCTGAGGACGCCGTGCCTCCGAACAGGGAACGCTTGCGAGTTTGGGCTTTTATTAAGCGCCAAGCCTGGATTAAAATTCACACTATTAATCCCCTTGACCCGTGTTTTCTTTTAATCCTGCTCCGCTTACCTAAACGGACTCAGCGCTGCACTTGACATTCACTGGTTCAGATCTGCCTTGACAGTGGCAACGCGAAGTGACTTTTAATCAAAATTTTCCACTCGCGGATAATACTGTTCGTCGCCTTAATTAAGTAGAAAGTTTAAAGACTAAAACGAACTTCTTGCTCGACTGCCAAGATTGCTAATGACCAGAAAAACGCCGCGAAATACGCGGGACCCCTCTCTATCTTCCTCTGTGCCCTTCGGGCCTCAGCCGAAATCTGACATTTGCCCCTTGAGGTGGATTTGCCCCCTCCCTTGGCTTAGCTTCGATCCGCACCTCGCCCAAAGCTTTGCGCTGCACTTGCATCCGCTAGATGGCGCTAGAGAAGTATCTCAATATACCCTGCATCAGGCGTTACACACCTCTGGCAGGATGTGGTTCTTAACCACGTATGGTTGGTCTTTAGTAGTCGGCAAGTGACTGCCAACTGAGTCGGATCGACGGCGACAGGCGCACCCGCTTCACTGACACAACCTTATCCCCCTGCCGCCACCTACTTATCCAACCGAACTCAAAGAGTAGCCTTCAAGGGTTCTTTTTCAGACTGTGTCCGCGTATCTTCGGGAGTTCTGCAAGGGAGTCACCTTGGGCCACTTCTGTTTATTATTTTTATTAACGACTTGCCTAATGTCGTTCTTAATTCCCAAGTTGATGTACGCTGATGAAGTCAAACTATGCTTGCCACTGAAAAACTCTGATTCACATATGCTTTTACAATCTGACCTAAACAACATGCAGTCCTGGTGCATTAACAATTTGCTGTTTCTTTGAGCTTTTCCGACCACATTGGCTTAATCAATGGTAAAGCTAAAAGTGTTTTTGCCTTTGTAAAGCGTTGGTCTAAGGAGTTTGACGATCCTTACATCACAAAACTTCTTTATGTCTCTCTTGTTCGTCCTTTTCTTGAATACTGTTCGTGTGTATGGTCACCTCAATATGCAAAGTATCAAGAACTCATTGAATCCAATTTCTTTTGTTCGCTCTTAGGGGATTACACTGGGACCCTCATCGCCGCCTCCCGTCCTACATCGACAGGCTGCGTCTCCTTAGCCTGCCCACTCTTAAGGATCGTCGGACCTTCCACGGAGTGATTTTCCTCTTCAAATTGATTAATGGTCATATTTGTTCGTCCTATCTCCTAAATCTATTAAAGTTCTCTGTCCCAGCTAGACCTTCTCGTCACTTTCATCTTATTGCTCTAGATATTTGTAAAACGAATTTCGAGATGCATGACCCTGTGCCTGTTCGTGTTAAGTGTTAGTGGGCGCGAAAATGTGAAAATATCGGAAAGGCATACGGGGGAAGGGACTACTGGCGTGCTGCCAAATTGTTTGCCTGCATGCGTACTAAGTGGGTTAGTATTAAAGTTTTTAGTTCTTGAAGGCTATCTACATTTGATGTTATTATTTATAAATCGTTATAATTTGCAAATAAGACTCTAAAGGGTTCATGCAATTCAAAAGATGTCCTACAGTGGGGCAAAACTAAGGAAATTTAGGATCTAGTATTTATACTCGGTACGTGAAAATTTAGCTGACCCAACAAGTCAGCACTTTCCACGTCACCGTGGATAAGGTTAAAAATGAAGGTGACGCCAAGCATGGTTCTACGGTTAGCTAAAGAATATAAGTTAATTAGAACGAGTCTACTAGAAAACGAGGGTAACCTCTGGTTTGGATCCCAGTTCAAACCGCGTAAAGCGAAAAGTAAAAAGTTCTTCTGAACAGACTCAATGCGTTTACTGGGGACCCCATACTGAGGGCTCCAAACGCAAGATCCATATTCTAAGATAGGACGAACTAAAGAAATATATAGTGAGTTTGTAACATAGGGGTCATTGAATTCTTTCGACCACCGTTCAATGAAACCAAGCACACCTCTGGCTTTATTCACCATGCACGAAATATGATCAATAAAGTCAAGTTTAGGATCCTGGCGGATACCCAAATCATCGACTATAGCAATTCGATCCAAAGAACATCAGTTCGTCGTGTAAGTCGCAAGATTGGGAGCGACACGGGAGAATGTCATTAGCTTGCACTTAGAGCCGTTTGGGTTTAATAACTTTATGCGGCACCATGTTTGAAAATTCTTAAGATCTGTCTGTAAATCAGACTGGCAAAAAGCGTCCTTATATTGCACGCAAAGTTTGACGTCGTCCGCGTACATAAGTACTCTGGAGTTGTTCAGAACTTTGGGCAGGTCGCTAATAAATAATGCAAACTACAGGGGACCCAAATGACTCCCTTGCGGGATGCCAGAAGTAACCCTGAGAATATTGGATAAAGAATTTTTAAAGAGGACCTTTTGCGTTCTGCCATTCAGATAATTTGAGATCAAACTAAGAAGATCAACCGGAAATCCCATCCAGTTTCCGAACAAGGAGAGAATGGTTAACAGAGTCAAATGCTTTACTGAAATCAGTATAGATTACCTCTGTCTGAAAGTTTTAATGGAAGCCCTTAACTATGAAGAAAGTGAGCTCCAAAAGATCGGTTGTCGTTGAATTCATCGAAAATTATTAATTCCGACGCGAGACTGGAGTCAACCGCTATGAGGACACCACCTCCACATCTGATAGGCCGATCCAGCCGATATATCGTGAACGCAGCTGGAAAAACTTCGGAGCTCAGAATCTTCGGCTTTAACCAAGTTTCTGTGAACACAATAACCTGGGATGCAAAAGAGAGACTATCGAATACAATTTAGGAAGCTTACTACGTAAGCCTCTTGCATTCTGATAGGAGATAGAGTAGGAAGTTATTATTTTTTTGGAGCGGATGTTGTAGAGGACGCAGTGGTCTGGTCGGTGCTGGGAAGACTTATTCCTACAGGCCGCCGTTTCTTTTTCTTAGCTTCGAACTCCGTGACGACAACATATTCGGGCCAGAAATTGGTAGAGCATATTGTTTCAAAGAGCTCATTAGGGACATTTATTTTGAAAGTTGAAATATCCCTAGCATAGGTTAGGTTAGGTTGACGGTGATGGCCGGCTCAGAAAGCCGGCACATCCACTTGAGCCTGAGGAGGCTGCTTGTGATGCCGCGTGGACTTAGATCCCTCGTCCGATGCAGGCTCTCATGGGCCGATGACCAATCCTACGTGAGAGAGTACCAACCTGCCTCGGTGATGTCTTGCTCAGCTCTGCGAGATCCACAAGGGTGGGGAAGCCCAGGTACTGCAGTCTCCGTCTGCTTAGGGCCGGACAGTGGCAGAGGAGGTGAAGAACGGTCTTCTCCTCCTCCTCGTCCCTGCAACTTCTACAGAAGTCGTTATGGTGTACCGACAGCCTGGACGCATGTGTTCCAAGTAGCCAGTGACCGGTAAGAGACCTAGCGGCGAGGGCGCAGCTTTCCCTGCTTAGCTCCTTTGGGCGTTTCGCTGATAGGCGTGGCCAGATCATTTTAGCGTGGCGCCAGGAGATTAGGTTCTCCCATTTCCTATCCGCTATGAAGTGGAAGTACTCCCTACATAGAAGGCTGCGAGTGGCCAAGGGAATGTCAACTAACTCTCTCTGGCTGAAGAGGGGAGGTTGTACCCTTCCGGGCCAGCTCACCGGCAGCGCAGTTGCCCTCGATGTCCTTATGTCCTGGGACCCAGATGAGGTGGAGGTCGTACTGCTCCGCCATCTCGTGAAGAGATCTGCGGCAGGCGTTAATGGTCTTCGAGTTTGAAGAGATGGCTTCAAGTGACTTCAGGGAAACCTGACTATCCGAGAATATGCATAAGGGAGCTGTTTGTGGGGAAGACAACGAATATGCCACCCTTTAGTTTATAATTAATAAAAACGCACGAATAGGTTCTATTAATATGCTCTGTTTATTACGATCGATGGTTGCGGAGTGAAGCTTGGCTTTTTAAATATATACCAATAGAGCTGCAATTGACGTAATGTAGTTTTGGTAAACAAAGCGCGACAGATTTAATGAAAGAAGAGGAAGGCGAAAAGAGATAAGAGGAGAGCGCTGCAGGTGTAGCGGAACACCCATGCGCGCACGCCTAGGTGCTGGCGGTCTGCTCCGAACATACTCCCCCCGTTGGAAGAGGTACGATTCCAACTAGGCCTGAATTGATGGGCAGAACGTCTAGTTTAGCGACGGCTCTCTTGATTAGACCCGTAGCTGTAAGGACCATAGCTACTCAGATGAAGCCCATGCGATGACGGTCGGTGCTCCCTTTCTTCCAAAAGTGCTGCTGCATGTGGAATACTCCACATCCCTCCAGTTACTATTCAACCAAGTTTGGTGTTCTGAAGAGTTGGCAACGTCCTGCCCAAATGAATTTGTCCTAAAGAAATTATTTCAAAGAATAAACCAGCGCCAATTAATAGGTCAATTTGCTGTGATTGATTAAAATGAGGATCAGCGAGCGAAATGTTTTGTGGTATCCTCCATGATGTTGTATTTATATCGAAGTGAGGCTGATAATCCGTGATATTGTTAGTCACAACAGCTGCGAAGGAAGTCGACTGCATTATCAGAGATCATGGAAGACTTTCCGATCCCAGAAATAGAGCTTTCCGATCTTCTATGACTCAACTTTAGTTGACTAGCTAAGCGAGAAGTTATAAAGTTTAGCTGAGAGCCCGAGGCTAAGACTGCTCTGCAAGGCATCAATTCTTCAACTTGATTTCTTACGTAAATAATCGCAGTTGAAAGCAACACGTAGTCGATCGGCATAATATTTGAGGGCTTAGGTGGAGGGCTTGATAGCTGATTATCAGGTTGCGAAGAGGCCTGCGAGCATGATACTAATGCTGATGATGTTTATGGCAATGGCTGAGAGCTCAAGTCTGATGATTCATATGGAGTAATGAGTGGTGCTTCATGTGACAATATCTGCAGTTAGCCGACTTGCATTGCTGCAAATTATGCACTTAAGGCACAGACGCAACTTTTTTTGCTTCCCTATATCGAAGATTTGGACTTAAATTCAAAAATCAACATGCCGGTAAATAATGATCCCATTGCAAAATAAACATATGGGGTGATTTGAGTTGGTAGCAGAGGCAATAAGTGCAATTTGACTATACTTGTGCAAGTTATTCCCCACCTGGTGGCCTGGCGTTTGAGCTACCAAGGCTTGATCCATATTCTCCATCATCCTGCACCTCTTCTCCAAAAACGACTCCATGTCATCCCAGGTGGACAGCCCGTAGATGGACAAATCCTCTTCCCATTTCTCCAGCGTCCTCTGATCCAGCTTTCGAGCGACTATGTGAATCAGAAGTCCATCCAGAATTTGTTGCGAAGTGGCTAGGGTTCGAATTGCTCGTAGATGCGAATTCATGCAATCACTGAGCTGCCGAAGTCCCTTTGATGATCCCTTCTCGACACCTTTTAAACCAAATATTGCCTGAACGTGTGCCTGAAAGTGTAAAACTTTATTATCAAATCGTAAATTCATAGCCTTTTTATAATTGGCATTCGAGGGTTCGAGCGAGCGTATGGTCTCCAGAGCAACGCCGCCCAAACTCGACCGTAGATATTGTAATTTTTCAATATCACATAGCTCATCATCATTTCCGACGACCGTGTTGAAAGTAGCAATAAAATCCGGCCAGTCAGAGTAGGATCCATGAAAAAGAGCAATTTCCAAATTCGGCAACCGAGGCTTCCTAGATCGAAAAGAAAGATCCTCATGGTTACTGATGTCAATAGAAGTTGAATTGGCAGCGGCTGAAGCTGGCAATTGCGACTTGCGAAGAGCAGCTAATCCACGGTTAGGTTTCGCCGTCACGTCCATTAAAACTTCGGAAAATTCCATCCGGTTGTCACTGGCGATCTCCGCGAAATCCAATATTTCCAGAGATGTCTGCTCAGAATCAAATGCCAGATTTAGGGAATTTATCCATTCCACTCGCGCCAGTAAATCAGCTTCGTCGAACTGATTAACAGAATCAGAGTTTAAATGAAAATTCTCGGTAAAAATCAACGCCGCTTGGGGATTCTTTCTGAGCCCGAACCGAGTTTTCGTGTCAGACATTTTGCAATGACAAGTAAAAATTAATTAAGTAAAATGTCCCACCGAGTCAGAGGTACGACACACCCTGTACTTTTGCCGCGGAGTGTAAGGTAACAAGCGTCGCCGAAATGCAACGGAACCTTTTGATTTGTTGTTGTTAATTTTTCCGGCAAAATGATCGCCTCGCAACAGCATAACCAAACATAGTTTTTGGGTTTCACAGCGCGAAATGCAAGAAAATCAAGCGGTCTGCTCCAAACAGGAGCTCTGACCCTGGTTGGGGGGAGCTGATCAATGGCTTCTTTGATGGCGTAATCTTCCGCCTGAAAGACGCTGCAACGGTCGGGTAGCCTAAAAGAGACGTTTAATCCCAGGTGCTCAGAGTAAATACCTCCTCCCACCCGGCCGTCCAATTTTGAGCCATCCGTGTAAATGTGAAGGGACCCTGGGGGTCCAGGGGGTCCTAGGTGCCAATCCGTTCTGACGGGGATGTAAACCTGGAAGGGTGTGATAGGGTGTTCTACGGGGACACAGTAGTCAGTGTTTCCCTCAGTAAGGTGTCAGGAGAACGTCCAAGGCGTCTCCCGGTGTCGTGCGCAGGCCGCCTGTCATGCAGATCTCAGCCATGCGTTGGATTTTTCTTGGCTTACCCAGGCAGGTGGAACGCTTTATAGCTGGCCACCAGATTGCCACTCCGTAGAGGAGTATCGGGCGAATGATAGCCGTGTACATCCAACGGAGTATTTTTGTGGTCATACCCCATTTTAGCCCGATAGCCTTACAGCAGGTATAGAACGCGATTGTGACCTTTTTGGCCCTTTCGTCCGTATTAAGGGACCAATCGAGTTTTCTTACCAGATACTTAGCCTTATTTTTCAGGGGGAGAGGTACCCCGCAGAGCTTAGGGGTATTATTTTGGTGATTTTGTATTTCCTCGTGAAAACAACCTGTTTGGTCTTCGCTGGGTTTCACCCAGGCCGGACCTGGACGTCCAATCCGCCAGAAACCGAAGGCTTTCGCTCATTCTGTCACAGAGGGTTTGCGGGAATTTTCCCGTGAACGCCAAGGCAACATCGTCCGGTAAGATCACCGTTTTTTATAGTGTTGATGTTTTGAAGTCGAAGTGCCCCCAGGCACGCCTCCTTTTTCAGTGTAATTGGTAAAAGAGGTATGCCAGTTTTGACTCTCAGTGCTGCAGTGGGACATGCCCGGATGGCCCCAGTAATGCCTATGCATACCAGTCGTTGTAATTTGGTAAGTGCAGCCGCAGCTGTCTTCTGGGTAGATTTCGTCCACCAAGCAAGAGATGCATAGGTTAAGATCGGTTTTACCGCAGTGTTAAAAGACCAGTAGATCATTTTGGGACTTAGGCCCCATGTCCTGCCGTAAAGCCTGTTGCAAGCAAAGTGTGCACAAGTGGCTTTGTTTATGGTCTTTTCCAGATGTGCATTCCAGTTGAGCTTGGAGTCAAGTGTGACTCCTAGGTAGTTGGACTCAACCGAAAAGTCGATGATGCACCCATTTAGGGATGGTCTTTTTAGGGAGAGAGACCTTTTCCTAGTAAATGGGACTAAAACTGTTTTTGCTGGGTTTATGGACAGACCCTTGTCCTGACACCATCTGTTTTCTATATCAAGGGCTTGCTGCATGCGGTCCGAGATGGTTTGCTCATGCCAGCCCATTATATAGATGACTAGATCATCAGCTTAGCCTTGAGTGGGAAACCCCAAGTTGTTGAGCTCATAAAGTAGTTCGTCGATGACCAGAGTCCACAGGAGAGGAGAAAGTACCTCCCTCCTGATTGAGGTCATGGTTCCTCCAAGGTCTACAGTTGAGATTTTGGATTTAAGCATTTCCTGGATCCACGTAATAATGGGTGTGGAGACATTCTTCCGTACAAGAGAGGCAAGTATAGCCTCATATGACGTGTTGTCAAAAGCTCCTGAGATGTCTAAAAAGGCACCTAGTGCTATCTGCTGAGCGCCAATGGCCTTTTCAATGGTTGTTGTAAAGCAATGTGCGGCTGTCTCAGTTGATTTACCTGCTTGATACGCATATTGGTATTTTTTTAGGATAAGTTGCTTGAGATTCTTCTCCCTGATATTCTGGTCGATTATCTTCTCCATAGTTTTAAGAAAGAAGGAGCTAAGGCTAATCGGTCTATATGATTTAGGCAATTGGGAATCTTTCTTCCCTACCTTTGGGATAAACACGACTTTTACTTTAGCCCAGTTGCTCAGTATGTGTCCGAGCCGGAGTCTAGCTCGAAATAGACGGACCGGGGGGAGTGCGATTTGTTGCAGTCCCCACTGCAGCAAGCATGGATAGATTCCATCTGGTCCAGGTGATTTGTATGGGCTGAAACTTTGTAATGCACATTGTAAGCTATTTTGATGAAATAGTATATAGGGCATGTTTCCAACACGTTCTGAGCGATAGGTTCCCCTCCCTCAGCCCTATTGGAGTCTGCCCCCATTGTCACGTGCAGGTGTGAGCACACTCCAGTCCCGGAGAGGTAGGTTGGTACCTCACTCTCTGAGATGGGTTGCTTCACAGCCACGCACCCAGGAAAGTGAGTAGACAGGAGTAGGCTGCTCGTTTCTTTGGGTTGTTTGTGTATGTTCCATCCGGCTTTTTCAGCGTAAATATGCCGTTTGAATGGTCTTTGGTGGGTTTTTACACAGTGAAGTGGCAGGTTGTTTTCTTACAGCGCTCCGCCTGATTTCCACCATAAGCCGGTGCAAGCGGCTAGTTAGCCTGAAAAAAAGTCGAAGTACAGTGCGGGACTCCTCGAGACGCTGTTATATACCTGGACGGTCCCTGGATGGGCCCTGGCAGACTTGCCGGCCACAAAAATCTGGGCACCTATTTCCATCAGAGGAACCCGAGGGTAAGGGGAGGGGGTGTCTCTCGCATCTCTTCCACACAAATCGCCTTTCTCCTTTCTCTGTTCTTTTCGCCTTCCCACCTTTCACAAGCCACATTTCCCCGCGTTTTCTCAAGTAAACAATCACACCTGATCTCATACTGTTCACAGTGTTGTACAACGCCGGTGGAACAAGCTCGTATAACAGCCGCTCTTAACAGCACAACGCTTCCAGTGCTGTAAAACGCGCGTGGTTAAGCTTTTTCCGCAATAGTCTGTTTTAAATTTAAATTAATTTAAATCAGCAGTCTTTCCCGAGGCCGCGGGCGGCTGCGCAGCTGGCAAGGTCGCGGTCCTGACCAAATTCCAATCCCCCGCCTAGGCGGTTTTCCGAACAAGGGACGTCGGGGACCGAGAAGGGGCGGTATAATCCCCGTCGTAGAGCCAGGGGGAAATCCTTGGTCACCGTGAGAGCCCTGTGTAGGCCGTTCAGCCGGCTATGGAAGAAGGCAACCCCTTCGTGGGCGGTTCGGCGCTAGCAAGGTCGCCTTGAAGCGGCGGCGTTCAAAAAGAGCAATAAGCTCTCAAGATCGCCCCCACCGCTCGGAGCCCTAGAAGACGGGCAGAGAACGGGTGAAAGCGCAACGCCGACCCCCAAGAGGTCACGAGACCCTGCCAGCCCGGCAAGTTCGCAAAGAACGACGCCGGCTAAAGAGAGCAGGGCATCGCGAGAGGCAGCGTGTCTGCAGGATCTCCAGGAGCTGGGGAGCATGCTGCAGGAGCTGTCCCCCAAAATAACGGACAAATCCCTGCGACACATCACTATCGCCACGAGGGAGATGTTCGCGAAGATGACGGCCCTCCACTCAAGCATCCTCAAGGCGAGTCTAGCGGCCGCCGAGGGTGACAGCGGCAGGCAGGAGAGCCAAGTCGCCGCTACCGTCTGCCCAACCTGCGCTCTGAGCACGCACAGCGTGGACAAAGAGCAGCAGACTTTGACGGTGTGGAAGAAGGAGGTGGCAGCCCAAACGGAACCATGGCGACGGCTTAGCCAGCAGCTCGAGCCCGGACCATCGGCTTCGGTGGCCCCTACAGTTCGCGCTCCGCAAGCGAAAGGCGCAAAAGCGCCCAAGAAGCCCCGCGTGGAGGCGCAAGATCCCGCGGCGCCGCACACGGCCGTCCGAAAGCCACGGGATTCCCGAGAACGACTGGGAGGTGGTCGCGAAAAGGCCAAGGCCAGCGCGTTGCACTCGTCCTGACGCCGTCATTGTGCAGGCACGAGGCATGTCATATAACGAGGTGCTCGCCATGGTGACCAGGAGGGAAGACAAGCAGCTGTCGGAACTGGGGAGTTGCGTCTCCAAGGTTCGCTGTACCACCAACGGTAACCAGCTTCTTGAGGTGGCCAAAGGCTGTGTTGAGAGCGCTGAGGCCATAAAAGAGAGCATTGTGAAAGTGACTGGAGAAGCAGCGTCGGTGCACGCCACGACGGAAGACTCGAAGGTGGTCGTCCTAGAGTTGCGCAACATCGACTCCATCACCACGAAGGAGGAGGCCTGCGCAGCCATCGCGGGCCAATTTCACATTCAACCGGAACGGATCAAGGTTCGAGACCCAATCGGCGGTGATCAGCGTGCCCGTCCCCTTGGGCAAGGCTGTCCTCCACCGTGGAGAAGTGCGGATCGGACCGTCTGCAGGATCCGGGAGCGGCAAGGCCCTCCGAAGTGCTTCAGATGCCTGGAACTGGGGCACATTTCGATCCACTGCAAGAGCCCTGTGGACAGGAGTGGCTGCTGCATCAAATGCGGCAAGCCGGGTCACAGAGCAGCTGAGTGCAGCCAGGAGGCATCATGCTTCATCTGCTCAGCGGCCGGAAGGAAGGAGATGAAGCACCGGGCAGGCGGCAGAGGCTGCCAAGCCGCAAGCAGTTGGAACGCGAACCCTCTGGCCTAAATGCAGTTGATTCAGCTAAACCTGAATCACTGCAGAGCCGCGCAGGACCTCCTGACGCAGACGGTACACGAGCTCGGCTCGGAGGTCGCAGTCCTCAGCGAACCCTACAGGGTAGGCAGCAACAGCGACTGGGCTGTTGACAGTACAGGCATGGCGGCCCTTTGGCTCTGCGGACTGGAGACGCTGCAGATGCGGGACATAAGGTCGGTCGAGGGATTCGTCCCTGCCAACGTTGGCGGCTACTGGGTGTACAGCTGCTATCTGGCACCCAGCCTCTCGCTGGAGTCCTACTGCAGGATCCTGGACGAGCTACGCAGCGACCTGCAAGGAAGGTGCAGCGTGGTGGTCTCTGGCGACTTCAACGCCTGGGCCATGGAATGGGGGTCCCCCCGGACCAATGCCAGAGGCCGAGCGGTGCTGGAGGCCTTCGCCTCCCTGGAGGTTGTCCTTCTAAACGACGGCTCCCGGCAGACCTTCAGCAGGGCAGGTGCGGGGTCAATTATCGACCTCACCTTTGCCAGTAGCGCGCTGGCCAGCTACGAAAGAGGATCAGCGACGCCTACACTGCTAGTGATCACGAAGCCATTGAGTGCTCGATAGGCGTCGTAGGCCGACCGAGGGGCGCCCTGCCAGTGACCAGGAAGGCGTTCCGGCAGGACACGTTCAGACCTCACGCTTTCGCACTTGCCCTTGAGGGATTTGCGGCAGACGAGGCTGACGGAGCGAATGTGATGGCCAACAAGCTGGCGACAGCGGTGGAAGGTGCCTGAAACCAAAGCATGCTGCAAAGGACATTCCGGCAGCACCACTCTCCGGTGTTCTGGTGGAGCGAGGAGATCGCCGATCTGCGCCGCACTTGCCACCGCAACATGAGGCTGCTGCAGCGTGCCAAAGGCACTCCGCGTTTCACGGCGTGCAGCGAACGCTACAAGACGGCAAAGAAGGATCTAAAAACCGCCATCAGGAACAGCAAGCGGGAATGCTTCCTCAAGCTTTGCGATGCTGCCGATGATGACCCATGGGGAGCAGCCTATAAATTAGTGGTAAGGAGACTCAACGCGGATGGCAAAGCCCCATCTGACCCGAAACCTTGGAGACTATAGTCAGCGCCCTGTTTCCGCGCGAAGGTCAGGTCGTGCATTTTCCCATCACGGAGCCAGGAGCCATCCACTGGGTCACGGAAGCGGAGGTTCTCCTAGCCGGTAGGAACCTAATGA
This sequence comes from Drosophila nikananu, assembly GCA_008042635.1. Taxonomy (NCBI): domain Eukaryota; kingdom Metazoa; phylum Arthropoda; class Insecta; order Diptera; family Drosophilidae; genus Drosophila; species Drosophila nikananu. The sequence continues at coordinate 1,674 of VNJV01018971.1, read as the reverse complement.
CCAAGAAGGCGCCGGGACCGGACGCGATCCCGAACAGGGAGACTAAACGTTGCTGGCGACTGAAGTAGCTGCCATTTTCAACCAGTGCCTTCTGGAGGGATGTTCCCCAACAACTCGAAAAAACCCGTAATCACCGGTGTTACCGTACCGTGCCACTGTGATGAGTGGCACTACGTCAGTGTGTCTTTTAACGGTGGCTTCCGGATACCTGGCACCGGTCGTATAAGCGCCCGATCCGGGGTTTGAGGCTCTGCCCCGGGGGATACTTGCTTCCTGACTACTCGTGGGACCAACTTTTGGAGACCAATCCGAGTAAAAACGAAACAGGGTGCTCAAGCAGCCCCAAAACGATGAACATCGAACTCACTCGGGAATCTGAAGAAGCCATGGACATCTATTTACAAGGTTTTAGCACCGACACCGTCACCAAGGAAGAGGAAGAAGCCCTTCTCGCCTCTCCCAAGGCTGACAGGCCTAAGCGGACCGCTCTATCGGGCGCCGCTAGGAAAAGCTTGCGCGGACACCTTGCGAACGGCACTCCCATGGAGGAGACCAAAAGGCTCGCCGAGAAGCCTAAGGACCCTCCTAGAGAAGTGCCCAGCAAGAGTGGCGGGACCAACAAAAGAGGTAGGTCGGCCAACACGACGCCAGAAGGGGCGTCGAATACGAGCGGTCTTGACGACGGGTCCTGCAATGGTGCTGCTTGCCACGGAGGCTCCAGCAGCCTCCACAGCCGTTGCTGCGGCTGGGCAGGTAGCACAGGAGCAATCGACCCAAGTCGTTGTCATGGCTGAGCCTGCTTAGCGAAGATGGCAATACTCCCAGCCGACTACCCAAAAAGTCTGCTCACGACGGAACAGCTAAAGACGGTCCAATCCGCCATTTTGTCGAGGGTGATGCCTCTGAAGCATGGCTCTGTGAAGCCGCTGTTCTCCGGCTGCACCTTCCGACCGGGCTGGATGACCATAACCTGTGGAAACGCGGAGACAGCCGAGTGGCTAAGCACAGAGGTAGTGGAAAGACGCCCACATTAAGGTAGTCCCCGAGGCAGTGGCTATTTTCGGCAACTTTCCGCTCCCTAATAATAATAATAATAATTCGGGGAGATCTCCCTGCAGAGACTTAAGGCACTGCGACCGAGTGGTCTTTTGTGCCTGTAGTATTCCCTATGGAAACAAAAGTTGCTCAACCTCCCTTATGAAGGCAAGCAGATCTCTTGTCGAGGCTTGCCTGATCTGCGATGCTGTTAGGAGATCGCTATGCAGGTGCCTCCTTCTGGACCAAATAATGGCTGGACACTCACAAAGAATGTGTTTGGTCGTCTCGTCGTCCTCTTTACAGAGCCTGCACTCCGTGTCTGAAGACAGACTCATCTTGTGAAGATGGTAGTTTAAGACATGGTGGCCGGTAAAGTAGGCTACCAATAGTCTTAGATCCATGGAGCGGATGTATCAGCTCTTTAGCTTGACGACATCCTGAACTGGATATCCAATACCTGGATTTAGCTCCTTTAATCCATCTTCCAACCATATCGTTGGCAGCAGCCCACCCTAGGCCACAAAATGGCTCCGGGCCGTGTAAAGGAGTTGCTGAGCCGACTCTTGCAAGCTCATCAGCGTTTTCGTTGCCGAGAATTCCGGCATGACCGGGGACCCAACACAAAGTTACCCTGTT
>VNJV01018969.1:0-13355 GCA_008042635.1 Drosophila nikananu | reverse complement strand
CCTTCTCGCCACTCCAATCCGCGCTGACATTTTCAGGAATTTAATTTGCCGGCGTCTGCTTACTTAAAGCTGCATATTTTGTTTGCTACTCTGCGCTCCGGCTTTCCCTGGCATAAAGAGATATTGCGGCGACCTTTTCTTTTATTTATTTACTTTTCCACGGAGCAGAGAGATAAGCGAATGATAAGAACAAATTCAGTGCCAGATTTATTTAAAATTCAACCCGTCAAATGTCAAGTTGATGGGGGCTAATTAATTCACTGAAAGTGGCTTAAAGGTTTTAGTAAAAAATAACCTAAAATGTTGGTAGTATGCTTAAGTGAACAGCGTATTTCCCGGAATTTAATAATGCATTTTCCTATTTTTGCTTCTGTTTTTAGCTTCTGTTGCTTTACCTGATTTTTGCTTCTCGGAAGTTCTTAATTTATTCCCAGTCTTCTTAATCTTATGGTTAATTAACCTAAAGAGAGATTGTGTTTACTAAAATAATTAATGAAAAAACGTCAGTTTTGCAGCTCTCAATCTTAATTTTAATTACAATAAATCTCTTAAATCTTTCTCTCGAACCTATTGACTTTTCGCAAAACTTTTGGCCATGTGCATACAGACTGATAAATGGCGCATCCTTTTCGGCCATTTCACAGGACATCCCAAGGCTCTTTGTCATTTCTTGGCCTTATCTCAGCAGTTGGCGATTCAGAGGAATCATTAGCTCTAGGCTCTGCCAGAGCGCTGAAAGCGTTTTGTTAATTGGGGAACGTACCATCTCGTTGACAGAGTGAATGGCGATATGAATGGGGATGTGGATGTGGATGTGGATGTCGTTGTGGCAACCACAATGGCCGTTCCTCATCGCATCAGCCATGGCAACCGTGGAAATCGCAGCGGGACTGCAGATTGCGGGAGAGGGGATTCGCTGGCGATGCGGTTGCCATAATGCCCGTAATTACTTTGTTAATGCTCAGCGTATTATGTCAGCAAATTAAATTATGTACGGTGTGGGCACTGAGGGTGGGACAGACAATGTGCTGTTCCTCATTGCCATTGCGGGTGGCATCTGCCAGCAGGCATCAGCCAGTCGCCAGCCGCCAGCCGCCATTCGCCAGCGAACGTATTGAAAATTTAAGAACTCCGAGCTCATTTCATTTTTTAAAGCGACAAAAGACCACTTGACTGCCGCGACACTTTGGCCGGGGATTTTATGCGAAAGCCTTTAATTAAATGCGACAGACTTGGCAATGGATGCTCAGGAGCAGACATGGTTAATCAGCTGCTGGAGTACCAACTCTGTTTCGATGATATGCTTCAAGCAGAAGGGAAGGCTTATGGATATGTGGATATGGCCCAGTTTCAGTCCTACCAGAACTTCCACTCGATTTCCATGCATCCATGTGGCATTTTCTCTTAGGTTACTTCCTTGTCAATAAATAGATATTGAATATTTGTACCAAACTTGACAACTATTTTGTGTTTTTTTAGGTCTTGACTTCCCTTGATAACTGCAATGCCGTTAACAACTTCTTAGGAAGTCAATGCGATTAGAACGATTTTCTAGTGTTTACTCTCTCCAATTGGACGTTTACCTTCCCTTTGACAAGCTCATTGCCCACTGGTAACCAAAACACACTCCAATTACTTTGCCAATTCACCAGGTACCACAATGGATGCCGAGCAGGCGAGGAATTCCCTTGTTGTGTCTGCTCTGCCTTGACACGCTCAGATAATTTCATTGTAAAGTTTAAAGCAAATGTTTACCCTGCAGATGGGCGGCTGGGAACTGGAGCTGGTGGCGCTGCTCTTGCCGATAATTGAATTAGGGGTGCCGGCAAGGTGACACAAGCGCCGGGAAGGTGAGGCGCAAATTAAAGGCAGCAGAATGAGGTGGGGTGGAGCTGGCGCCAACAGGTGATGACTTTTGGCCAATTTCAGCTTCGGGACGGGCTCTTAGGGCTTTAATAATTTAATGTCTCAACCAAGAGCGACTCTTGATCCAATCCGACTTGAGTACTGGGACAGTGTCCTTGCGAATCTGGTCCCCTAATTGAGTCAGCAGCTTGCTTGAAATTGGCCTGATTGCGCATCGGGCACAAACCCGTCAGTGTCTCGCTAATTTCGCTCATTCAATGGCAGCAGTGTCTTTGGGCTGGCTGGGAATGAAATTAAGAGTGCAACTCGAGTTTATTTAGTCGCTTCTAATTGCATTTGCTTGTAAACTCGATTCCGAGTCGCCCTTTGACTCGCCTAAATGCAGCTGCGAACTCGGCTAAATGCTGTCCACCACAGGGCACTTTCGGGCTAACTCACTTTGCGAGGAGGTTGCCAAAAAGCTTGGACCTCCACTTCCAACTTTGAAGTGACCGCAGGAGGGGACTGAGGCCTGCGGCCCTCATGTCAGATGTCCTCGGACTTGACGTCATTCCTGATTGATTTTCACTGGTCCCTAGTTACAGATAAAAAATATCCCATTTTGGCAGAGATTCAAAATGTTTTGTGGGAGTTTCTTTGGAGAAAATGAATGATTCCATTACATTTAAATATCCTTTAAAAAATACATAAAATATTGTTATTCTTAAAAATCCATGTAACTTTTACAATTTTGTATCCCTAAAACTGATTACATTTAAAATGTTTTCAATAAAACAACCTTTTTTCTCAGAGTTTTGTTTCCAGTGCGTGTGTGGTTTTCTCCCGGCAGGACAGATAAATTTCTGGGATTCGTTTGCCAAGCTTATTAAACCGCAGACACGAAAGCTCTTCCCACCAGCTGGAAAATGTCCAAAGAAGCGAAAAGCCGCTTGGTCGGGCCAACTAATTTCTCAAAGGATTTCGGCTTCACTTAGTTTTTCTTTGTTCGGAAGTGCTTAGAGTTTGGGGCTGCCCTTCGATTAGGGATGTCTAGTTCGGGGAGTCCGGCCATTGCATTCGAACTGCCTATTAGCCGGGATTTCCTGACGCCTCCTGGGTTAGTCAACTACTCATGTGGTGATTACACTTGTAAGCCGCCAAAACGGATAGCCGAAATATTGATTTTTTACCAGTCCAGGGGGCGCATGAGGAATGTCTGCCGAGACGCAGCAAACGGAATGAATAAGGCCAAAGAAGTTGGCAACCATTAATAAACACTCAAGCCGACAGGCAGACAGACAGACAGTGGAGTGCTCTGATTCGGAGTCGGGCTGCTGTCAAGTGCAAACAAAGGTCAGTTTTCTGCGCCGCTCCCTGCAACCCCTTGGCCCGAGGCATTACTTACCCTTATTAAGTGCCCCTGGATTTCGGAAGAGGCATAAACCACAAATCTGATTTGTGGCCAAACAAAAAGCCAAGGCCTCGCCTTTAAACAGACTCCTTTGGGGCGATGTTGACCGGAATTTAAGCGGGGCAACCAACCAACCACTGGAGACGCCACGGGTTGCCGGGAGACGTCAGCGAAGCCGCCCACACGGATGCCACAATTTGGGATTCCATTATGTGTTCTGTTGACGAATGCATAATTGAATCTAAAGTACTTCATTTGTCCCATAAACACGTTCGCCTCTTATTTGGCTCACTTATAAATAAACCGCAAAAAGCGGTAGCTGCGAAATGCGAAAAAACGAATTGTTGACAGTCGGCGAAAAGCCACGTGCTGGCGGAGGGCGGCCAGCACAAATAGCAAACAACCAGAAACAACAATTCAATTTCTGTTTAGTTAAAATACATACCCATAAATAATGTATACCTTTGTGCTGCCGCAGTGTGTGGTCGTCGGCGGGGTGAATGTTCATCATCGGGTATTGATATATTGGCGCACATTCATTCCTGCGTGCCCAACAGCCGGGTGGAATGAAGGGCCCTTGACTTTCTGGTTAGGCTTATTCCCTTCGTTTCGTTTTATGGCATTTCTGGCCGCCAACATTTGTGTGCTCAGCGAACAGCACCGAGGCGGAGAATGGGGGCTCCACACATTAGTTTAAAAGGCTTCCTGGGCCCGTGCACATACTCGTATTCAATTTATTTAATAGAATTGCCTTATTTGTGTGCTAAATGAATTTGCCGTTGAATAGCGGCAGGCGCACATACGCCCCGAATTATGGCCAGGAGTAATCACGGAGAGTTCATCTTGAGTGGCTTACAAATTTCAACCCAACTCAGTGCATAATTGGGTTGTGCTGGGCCCAAAACTAATGCTTTAAGCTGTCAAATACCATTACGTTGCCTGGCTGCATGTGTAATTAACTCAATAACATGATAATTATAACGACATCAGATTTGAGCGCTCAAAACACAGTTTACCCATTACGGAGGAGAGACGTGACAGGCCCTGAAAAGTTTTAGTTATATTAAATAATTTGATTATTAGGCGGCGCAGGCAACAGGGCGGATGTGTGATGGGCCTTCGCATATGTTGCTCCTCTACAGCAACCGAAAACCCACAGTTTTTGGGGGGGTCGGAGGCCTGCGAGTGCGAAAGGTCGCTGCGACGGAAAGGAAACTTAATTTTCGTGTTGAATTTTTGCATATTTTATTAACCCGAACAGCCGGCTGAGGACGCGGTGCCCCAGCAACCCAATCATAAAAGTTGCCCAGCGCCGACTTCCTTTAATTTTATGCACAAACAAAAACTCCAACGAAACTTGGGCAAGGGTTTGCTTTTCTGTTTATTCCCGAGCCGAGGAGCGTGCTTAGGATTTGCCAGGCGATGCCAGTTTACACGCCTACATATATATTTAAATTAAATCTTAAACATTGTGTAGATTGCGGAATCAAAGCGGAGGCGGGCGTCTCAGACTCAAATTACAGTCGGATTTTAATCGCGCAGATTTGGCAACAGGCAGCTGCCAATTTCCTGGGGCATTTCGGCTATCTGTGCGCCCTGCTTTGCCAACTGGCACGACCTACTTTTGGTCGCCAGTCAGCAGAGTATTTCACGGTCGCTCAGACTGTGCCAGGAGTCGGTTTTAATTTGCCTTGATCATGGTCTGGCTAACGACTTTCCTGATTTACGAGTGACATTAAGTGCTTAACACGTGTCCGCTTCGCTTCTCTCCGGCAGCCTTTAACTTTCTCCCAATGTCGGAGTACGCGACGAGCTTGCTGTTTGCCTTTCATTTCCTGCCTCTCTCCCAGTACGCATACGCCCTGGTGTCCGGCGAAGATGCACATGGCCAGCTGAGATAATACCCAGTAGCAGGGGCTCTTGGCTATCGGTTGCAAATGCAAAAGGCACGTATCGGTGCGGACTTCTGCGTTTCCTGCTCCCCGAATTCTGGCTGTTGCCCAAGGACGAAAGATGTGAGGGCTCCGGGCACGCATTTTGGCTTTCGAATTTGGCCAGCATGAAGGAAGGCCAGGAAGAAAGTTGAGCCACTCTTATCTATTCGCCTGGCTGACGCTGGATGCAAATGGGGGATTCGAATTTGGCCACACAGAACGATTGCAAGACAATCGAATACCTGGTTTAAGGGCTTTAAAAAGGATAGAGAGATGCTCTGTACTCATTGTTCCTTTAAATTGTTAAAATTGACTAATTTTCTAGTAGGTTTTTCGGCTGTATTCACAGCTAAATTACTTTAATATTAACTCTAATAACTTAGCATCTTTTCCTTGCAAACTCGTGTGATGGCTTTGTCCCATCTTTTTTCGACTGTTCGATTGGAGGGCTCATGAACTCGTGTGGGTTGCTTGACCGCCTGGCACATTAGACGTTTCAATCAAAGTGTCATTTCATGTTAATTGCTTTTCTGTTGCGGTTGGCGCCGCTTGTCCCCGAAAGGTTCAAAGTTCGCCGGTCGAACAAAGAAGTGGCCCAGAACCCTTTTCTATGCATATTTCCCTCGATTTCGGGGGTGAGTTGTAAGCAGGCCGGGCTCACTATATCCATGTTAGACCTCACTTTCGCACACATCCGACAGATGTCCTCCGTATTCCGCCCCCTTCTCCAGATGCGGCTTTGTGCCCCTTTGCCATTTCGCTTTTTCAATTTGCGTCTGCCACAATGGGTTATCAAATGACAACGTGCAAAGTGCTTGGCATCGGCACATCCTGCGGATCGAGGGACGCCGTGCTGCTCGAGTCTATTCAATTCCGATTGGAGCCTGTTTCAAATCGATTTTTATTATTTTGCATTTATTTTTTATTCCGATTCCGGCCTTCCTCGCGGTCCCTGTCGGATTCCGGGTTCTCTGTGTCTTCAGCCCGGCATTGTGGTCCAATCAAGGTGACCGTCGCCCGACATCGGGGGGGTCGTTAAATCCACCACAAAATCCCCGGCTCTGTCTCCAACTTCAGCGCCAGGACAAATTCTGATTAATCTGAGTCTTAAAGCTCAGATTTAGAGTGGTCCAGCTGCCTGCAGCCGGGGACAATGGTTCGGCAAATGGCTGGCATTTATTACGGGGTGGGGCACACCATTTGTCTCCTCTGCCCGCCCAGGGATCTGGCTAATGACTGGCCCGTAGCCAGGAGTCGGGAGTCGGCACGGGCCCAGCTCTGGCAGCCACTCGGAGCCGGCTCGTAGTCCACCCTCGGAGCTGTCTACCCTCATTTGCCTAACTGACATGTCAACACGTGTCAGCGACGTCAGACAGGCGGTGTGTCCCATCATCACTTTTGGGCCGTGTGCTCCGCAGGAGCTGTCGCCTTGACTGATCCGTCAGCTTGGCCGCGCATAGGTTAGCAACGCACTTATTGTTTGACTTTATTTATGGAGCGATATTAGGGGAACGGTCTAGGGCTGTCGTGCGTGGGACTGACGCTGACTGGCTTTGCAATTGCTACGCCTTAAGCCCGCTCGACAGCGGAAAGGGCTGACGGCTAAAGGCTAAAGGATAAAGGGTAAAGGGTAAGGAGCGGGTAATATATGCGACGGGGGCGTGTTCAATTTGCTTGATGGATGCCTGCCATTGTGGCGGTAGCTCGGTCGTGATTTCGGGATAGCGGGATGCCAACTGATGTCCCCATTACGGTGCAGATTCCCCAGAATCTCATTTCCGAATACTTCTCTTTGGTGGAGCAGTCCCGGCCTCCGTTACCCCGTTCCCTTAGAAATGATGACAAACGCATAAAACTGATTACAATGGCATTTTTCAACATGAAGAAGTATCTCCATTTTCTCGGAAGTCTAACCCGCTCTCGATCTCCCAGTTTTCGGGCTAAAATTCAAAACTGAGACTCCAATTACGGGACGCAGTGTCCTCTGGTATTCTGCGAACACTTTGCGCCTCTTGGCAAGGCGTTTATCGAATTATAATCGATTTTTGTGCCAGGACGCCGGGATGCCTGTATACTAACAGAGGAGAAGGAGCTCAAGAAATTGCCGCCAATAGCATTAAATTATTAACGTTTCAATTACGATTTTTAATGGACATTTTTCCCAGCAATTGAATTTGCATCGAAAATCTTTCAATTCCGAGAGCCTTGAATGGGGAGGCAAGGACCTGCCTTAATTGAGTAACGAAAGTCGAATGGAAGCGATGAGTTCTGACATTTAGTGCAGCATGTTTTCTGTTCTGTTCTGTTCGTCTGTTTGTTTGCACTCCCCTGCCCCCCAGATGAGCCCTGCCGAGCTGAAGGGCCCCCGGTGTAACCACACGCCCTCTACGACTCCGAGTACTGCTGAATACGTAATGTGATGAGACCAGACGCAACACACAATGTGCCCCGTCCTGGAAATGTGAAGCGAGCCATGTAAATATGTATGAGAGCTGCCACAGCTTCCGGCGTCTCGTTGATAAGCCAAGGAATTCGAGCAGCCTTGACTTACTAACCATTCCTCTGGCTACGCTAGTCGTTGCTGCTGTCCTGCAGCTAATGCTGCTCCTTGTCCTGCTCCTGCTGCTCCTGGAACTCCCATCGCCACACCCGCTCTGTCCTTGTTAGTTTGCTTTAAGTGTCCGTGTACTGCCTTGGGGCTCGACCCACACTTCGGGGGTGTTTGTGTTGTGGTTGGATTAAAACACATTCCCCCATGCACACAGGGACTGAATGCCAGCCTACACCGCGAAAACAATGCTTAGAGATTCTGGAGAAATTTACATTAATCCTATGCGTTTGAAATAGGTTATTTAAAAACCTTTAAACTTTATTGGAAATAATTGAAAAGTTATTAAAATCACCTTTACTCATGTTACAAGTGTCTTAAATGAAAGTTATAAAAGTTAATTTTAGTCTAAAGACAAATTTGCTGAGCTTTTCAACCAGTTTCCCATTTCATACATAATACTAACGAGAATGTAATATAAAACTTTTAATTGATTTCTAAATCACTTGCCTTTTTCCCATTAAATACAATAACTTTTAACAATATACAGTTTGTAATCAATATTTAATGAAATCAAAATCCTTTAGCTGCCAGTGTGTGCAGGGGCCCGGACTTGGCAGTCTATCAAAGCATGCGTAAAGTGTTGAATTTATTTGTCTAACAAAGATTTTGACTTTTCGGTTTGTTGCTAAGGCTTTTAATTTGCTTGGCTTGTTCCGATTTGCTCAGCTGTGAGGGGCTGCAGGAGGAGCAGCTTGTGAGCAATTATTCATGCAATATGTCTGCCTGCTTCCAGCCATCATGGCCATCATCTCCTACGGATGATGAACGACAACGTGTTCGACCTGCTCGGAGCAGGGATTCAGGCAAGCTGGAGTCACATAAATAAATATTAAAGCGGTCTTTTGGGCTCTTGGCCCTTGCGTCACGTTCGGCTTTAACAGGTGACGTTCCTAATTCGACCTTAACCTAATTAATTGTATCCTTCCGCCATTGGAGCAGCCGGAAGTTGGTCAAAAGCGAATGGCTTACGGTCCCTTGTCTGTCCTTGTCTGTGTGTTGGCTTAGCGCCGGTGTCCTTCGTCCTTGGGTCCCTTTTGTGTGTGTTTTAATAAATTGCGTTTGTCGCATGGCTTTATTAGGCAAAGGGGCCAGGGACCATCGGAAAAGCGGCGAATTCAGCAACAGGTGCCGTTGAATATGTGCCTAAATTTGAAAACAACGCAATTTCTGCTATCCCTTCGCACACGGAATGCCGTAAAATTATGCCCGCTGAGGTTTAAACAGGCCCCTCGAAAACAATGCCCTCGGAGCGCCGCTCTCCTCGGCTTTCAGGTGCACTCCAGATGGCCGGAAATGTGGCTCCGCTTGGCGATGACAGGTCAGCCTGCTGTGGCGATGACACTGCCACTTAATACGCCATTGTTGGGGCCCCATCTGCGGGTTATGAGCCGCGCTCGGGAAATTACGCAGCACAAATTAGCCAGGAGTCCTTTGTTCGGCCGTGGCAGGGCGGAAGCATTCGCCGATTCGACAGATACGCCTAGGTGAATGTAATGTGATTGCCCGGATTATATGCTAATAAATATGCTTTATTTATGGCCACTCCGACAGTCCATCAGAGTCACTCGGACGGGATGAGTGCTGACCGAGCAGCATCCATTTGTTGCGCCCTCCAACCGGCAGCTTCGATTGATTGCATAACAATAAATTATGCAACGCATCATGATTCTGATGCTGAAGCCACTACTTCTCCTCTGGACAAGGACCAGTCCGCCTGCCATTCACTTTTAAGTTTCAAGTGCTGCTGCGAGTAAGTGCTTTTAATATTCATCTAATGCACTCGACGCGCTGTTATTCTGCTGATCACCCATCATTTCGAGGAAAACTGCGCTATGTAGATGTTCTTCCCCCATTCTGATTTCTAGGTATATTTTTTAATAATAAATACTTCCGAGAGTTTGAAGCTGTATCGATTATTTCCATGCTAATTTCTTGTAAGTAAACTTTTTTCTTATATTTTAGATATGAATTTATCCTAAGCATATTGGTTGAAAATTTGTGAAGTTTCCTTTATTAAATGTATTAATGAATTTGATAGTTAATATATTAAAAAAATATTTGAAAGAAAACTTTATATTAGATTGGATATTATTGTGTGCCTTTAAAGTTTTCTTTGTTAAGACCTGAAAGATATACAAAAATAATGATTCATATTCTTCCTTAGAAACAGACAAAAAAGAGCACTATAATTTACGTTTTCTGCTATATTACGACGCATATTTTTCCCTAACCTTAAATAATGGTTAGCTTATTGTAAATATTATTATTAATAATGTATATACATTTTACTTAAAAATAATTATTTCCATGAGCTAAATATTGCCCTTCTCTCATAAAAATCTCCAGAGAAATGTGAAACAAAACTTTATTTTTCAATTTTTGCAGAGAGGGTATTATAGCTACCGTGCTAGTTCCTCCTTAGCCACCTACACATTCTGCAATATCTGCAATTTTCTTTGAAAACTCCTGTTGCTGATGCTGTTGTTGTTTTAAGATTGTTTTGCGTCTGCTGCAGGCAGCTAGCAGCAGCTGCCTTTGAAGCCTTCACCGCGATGATAAAGCGGGTTTGTGTGTGTGTGTTAAGTGAGTGTTGCACCTGGCCGTGTTCGGCGTTCCACTTAGTAGGGTAATCATTGATATGCCAACGGCAACCCAGGTGCAGGACCTCATCCAGCAGTCGGATTACGCATGCAGCTCGCTGGCCCACGTGACGTATGCGCAATATGTTGCCCAGTTGCGGCAGCAACAGCCACAGCCGAGTTGTTTATGCATTCATTCTAATGCATTGCCTTTGATTAAGAGTCTCGGTAGGCAAAATGCTTTTTCTCATATCCGTTCAATGCGGGGGCTATAAATCCGCCTGCTCAGACTATTTATAATCCCAGGGAGCGATCATCCCCCGCGCATCGAATCGAATCGAATGGAATATTCCCTTTGAGTAGATCTGTTTGATTGATTGGTTTTACGCCCTGTCATCTCGGCTGGTGTTCCTGCGACTCCACGCCAAATGTCAGTGACTGTCTGTCTGGCAGCGAGCACTGAACTCAGGGCTGCCAGGGGCTACGAGGCCAGACAAGTCAGAAAGCATGTCCTCAGCTGCGGATTAGGCCTACGACCCTAATTGGCCTAATAGGGCGCTGGTAATTATAATTTAATAACATCTTTGCCGGCTGAAAACCCGCTCGTGTTTGCCATTAGAATTCTCGGTGTGTGCAATTAACAGCCAGGGCAATCCGGAAGGAAAGCACAAAGGACGTAGGACGAACGACTACCGCCCTCCAAGCCAGGAGCCCGACCATTTAATTGTAAGTCAAACAGTTCGACGCCAAGTTAATGCAGTCGAGATTTAATTTGATTACACGCTGAGTTGGAGAGCAGGGCAAACATCTTCTGATTGCCTGAATAAGCGATGAGGAAGCCGCCCCTAAATGGGTGAGTCGAGGCGGAGTCCTTGGACACAGCGGGCGGATTCTTAAGCGGCGGCAGGTGCTGGCACATGTACCTACTTGCGTATTAATAAACAAATTACGCAATTAATAACACACGCTGAGCGCTCAACTGGGCGCAAGCTGTGCAACAGTAGGTGCATCCTCGAAGCCGCTCCATCTCCTGACTACCCTCTGTATTCTCGGCATCCTTGTGCTAAAATTAAGAGCCGCTGCTGCAGCTGAGGCCGTGGACAGCGCGCCGCGAGCTGGATATTTATGGCCGCGTGCAGGGGCCACTGGTGCAGCCATAAATGGCTGAGTGAATTGCTTCTGGAGTGCGGGAGCCCGAGAGTGGCCAGTGCTCCGCATCCTTACGACCATGGAATGGGGCCAGGACACTGAACCGAAAATGTATAAAATTGTGCCAGCTAGGCATTCTTTTTCCGCTGCTGCCTGTGCGTTCCTGCTCCTTCCTGCTGCTTCCTGTGTAGCCGTTGTCTTGTGCGCTCACACGGAAAAGCAGACAAAATGTATCTGTGACAGCGCAGCCAGAAATCCAGGATAACCGAGCGAAGCGAGCAAAGGACGACAAACGAATATTTATTACAGGTGTTTGCCTTTGACTGACAGAAGGCACAATCTGGCGCACACGGCAGGGCAGGGCGACAGAGCGGGCAGGAGCTTAGTTGCGGGAACTTCCCAGGGAAGTACCGAAACTCTGGGACACTCGGCTTTAAGATGTGGACCAGCCACAGTTCGCTGCTCGATTGTGCCTGTAAATTGATTTGGCATCGTCGCAAGCCACAATCATTTCTTTTATCTGGCCAGACAGACTCACGGAGGCACCGCCTCAAATCCGATTTAAGGGAAACCGAAATACGATGCAAACCCAACCGGAATTCCTGGAAAATCCAACACCCAGGGCTGCATATAGAATTGCTAAAAATAATAATAACAGAAGCCGCAGCCAAGGATTCATATCCGAGGTTTCCCTTCGTTCAACGTAAAGTTTTCAGGCGCCAAAAAGTGCGGAATTGCATTTCTTACACATTTCAGCTCAGCGACAGGTGGAAAAGGAGACAATCAACGGCCCCAAGTGGATTTACCTTGGTTAGCTACGCAAATCCGGGTGAAACTTGCTACAGTCTGTGGAAGAAGTAACCAAAATTTATGGCCCGCCGCGCATTCGCGGTGCTGGAAGTAACCCAAAGGATACACATCATCATCGTGATGGCGGTCATTTTGATTAGAAGCCCCAACGGTTAGCCGCAGACAGTTGATGGGAAGTGGGGAAGTCAGAAGGCGGAGGAGGATGAGCAGAATGAGTAGGGGGCTGTTCTTGTGCTTGTGATGTGTAATTAATTTTTGGGCAACATCTGTTTATCCTAATTAGAGGCGATACGAACGCACACATGCCGGCGTAGAGGCGTGGCCCCAAGCGGGGCGTTTTCCTTTCATTTATCATTATTACCGGACACGGCCCAAGGGCCAGCGAGATAAAGGCTGGGAGGTGAACCGATTAAACGGCCAGAAATCAAGTGAGTAATGCCCGAAACAGCTCTTGCATGGCAAGTGCCTCCACCATCCCACGTTTCCTGTCGAGGCCGTAATGAGTTCGGAATCGAGTAAGGGCCATTGACGGAATCGTAAGCCAAAAATTTGCTAGCAAAAAGAAAATAAATTAAATGAAAAACTTGTATTGAAAAAAAAAGAGATGGTAAAAAGCAATCAACGCCTCGCAGCTCTATTGGAAAATTGACCAAAGTTCGGGGGCGAAAATCGCCAAATTGAAGGCGGGTAACTTTGTCATAAAATGAAATTGCAAGAAAAATCAACGAATGGGATAATCAGAATAAGGATGAGCGGATGTCCCATCAAAAAGGGGCCAGTGTGTGTGTCCTTTTTCAGCCATCATTCAGGCACAAGGCACCAGACACCGGGCATCGGGCAACGGGCATCCTTTTGACTCGACTCCCGGCCGAATTTGCCAATTTATTATGCGTGGTTTCTTTTATTGGGCCGACGACTGTCCCTTTCTGTCTGCCCCTCTGCCCGAAAAGCTAACAAGCAAAAAAAGCGTTGTCGCAAATCAAAGTGAATTTCAAGCAACTGGCTGCAGGCAAATG